>JAPTMU010000164.1:128490-154644 GCA_028583405.1 Pogonophryne albipinna
TGTATCTCGGACAGATGAATGCCGCGAGGTCTGTGGTTTAATAACCGAAAAGTTATAACCACCAGGCCTCTGCAGCGAACCCTGCTGCCTACTAATCAACAGATTTGGAGGCAGCTGGCCCTGATTTTCTTCCTCTTGGGGAACCCTGGAAATAGCCTCTTTCAACAGGAGTTCCCGTAGCTCTGCTTTGGAGCGCAAGACACTGTTCTCGGGAGGACAGGAGTGTTTCCTGTATCCCGTTGAACTGTGGGGGGGGGGGGAGAGGCGAACTGCAGGGTGTACCCTCTGCTGATCAGCCTGCTCATCCCTCTGTCCATTAGGCACACGCGCTGCCACTCCGAGAAACACTCTGAGAGCGGGCGCACATGCTCGAGATGTGTTGTGGTCGTCATGACGACGTGCCACGCCAGAGCCCTCGCCGCCGCTGCCCGTGAGGCAACCCAAGGTGGGCCTAGAGCGAAAGGGCTGTGAGGAGGCCTCCACACGCTGCATTTCACTCCGACTCTCATCATGAGGCGCGTACACGCTCAGCGGATGAGTGGAGGTGTGTGCAGTGACATCCACATGAGGCGTTACCACGGCGCTCATGGGTTTATTGTGACCGTGTGTAGGTGGCGTATCTCGGACAGAGGAATGCCGCAAGGTCTGTGGTTTAATAACCGAAAAGTCATAACCACCAGACCTCTGCAGCGAACCCTGCTGCCTACTAATCAACAGATTGGAGGCAGCTGGCGTAGTTACCGCGCTCTGCAGCTTATTAATCGATAGATTAAGGCAGGCTTTTGTAACGAACCCTGCTGGCTATTAACCGATAGGTCATAGGCAGCTGGTTCACCCAGAGTGGGGGATATGTGAAACACATTTGAAACTGATGACTCAGACAACATGTTGGGAAATAAGCTTCTTTTATTTTCCTCACACTCCCTCCCCACCCGTCAAGGCCGGCTCTGTTTCCTCGGCGGCTCTCGTGGAGCAGACGACGAACGGGAGTACCTCACTCCCTTTTGACCCCCCCTCTCTGCTGGTGGGGGGGCGGAGGCGCGGGATGGTGCCCCTGCCGCCGCCGACGGACGAGTCTGACGCCTCGGCTGCGGTTGCTGTGAGCGTCTCTCTGCCCGTCGCTGCAGCCGGGTTGGCCGCTGCTGCTGCTGCCGCTGGTGCCGCTGAGGCTTCGCCGCAGGCTGGAGCTAGCCGACGTGCTGGCGGATATCATCCGCCTGCTCCGCTGCCGCTTTCATGGACTCGACCATGGCTAGAAACTGGGGTCCGAACAGCCCGTCCGGGCTGATCGGAGCGTCCAGCAAGACCTTCCTGGCTGGCTCTGTAACAGCCGCCTGTTGCAGCCAGAGGTGGCGCTGGATCTGCGTCATCCATGCTGCGATCCTCGCCTGGGAGACAGCCACGGCTGCGCACAGCGTGAGTGCCGTGCTGGCCGCCTTGCCGATCTCCTCCGCCTCCTCTGGTGCCACGGTGGTGGACCGCTCCACCAGCGTAACCACCGAGTTGGCCAGCAACGCGATGTTGTTTGCCGCTGCCGACGCCTGAAACGCACATTGGTGCGCCCGGTCAGCCTGGCGGGCGACATACTGGTCCTTGGGGGAGGCCAACATAGGGCGCCGTCCGGCGATCAAGTTGGCCGGCCTAACCCCAAAGAACGCCGTCAAGCTCGGCTCCAGAGCGGGGGTGTTTGGAAAACCCTCCTCTGTGAATCCCTCCACCCTAGTGAAGGGAACAAAGGAGGCCACCGGAGCCCTCAGGTTCACCGCTGCCCCCTCCTGGTACCTCCTAATGGCGGGGAAGCGCGGCCAGATCGGGTCACTCCTGCCCGTCTGAACCCGGGAAAACACTCCGGCCATGTCGTCCAGAGCCACCCTCTCCCGTCCTGGGGGAACGGGGAGACCTTTGCATGCTGCTGCTTTGCCGATGATCTCCGGCAGCTCCAGCATAATGCCACCCAACGCCGGTAGCGCCGTGGCCACGGAGAAGGGGACCGCGTGCTCGGCCGCCACCTCTGACTCTCGCTCCGACCCCGTCTCCCCCATCCGGGGAAGAGGGGGAAGGGGGGGAAGGGGAGAGCCGCATGGCGAGCCATGGAGGGAGACGGGGTAGGAGTCGTCCGACTCCCGCCCCTCACTCACCTCCAGAAACAGGCTGCCACCCCTGTTCTGGATGGGCCAGTCGTCCTCCTCACCCGCAGCAGCTAGGACGTCCGCCCTTCGCTTCCTGTCGGATGCTGGGAGACAAACACAATGTGAACATGCGACCTGCTGGCTGAGAGCCGCGTCCGCGTGCTCTGGCCCCAGGCAGGATTCGCATATTGGATGCAAATCGTAGCTCATGATGTATCCCGTTTTGCACGAGGGACACTCGCGGACACTATCATTGCTCATGATTTGCTTTTCTTGTGCTTCAGTTACTGCCGGTTGCTGAAGAAAAGAGGGAGCAGATTGCCGGGCTCCCTTCCTATTTATACCGGAAGGAGGCCCGAGGGTGGGGCCCACCTGGCGGGTGGGCGTGGACTACAAGTGTTTCAGTGCTGCGCGGGGCGCAGAGGGATAACCCAATAGCGATAGCCTTAGAGGGCGAAGCCATATACGAAATAGAACATCACAGCAGCTCCATGTGGAACATCAACAGACAAACATCAACACACATGAGAAACAAACAACAACATGGAACATCCAAGCAGCTCCATGTGGAACATCAACAGACAAACATCAACACACATGAGAAACAAACAACAACATGGAACATCACAGCAGCTCCATGTGGAACATCAACAGACAAACATCAACACATGAGAAACAAACAACAACATGGAACATCACAGCAGCTCCATGTGGAACATCAACAGACAAACATCAACACACATGAGAAACAAACAACAACATGGAACATCACAGCAGCTCCATGTGGAACATCAACAGACAAACATCAACACACATGAGAAACAAACAACAACATGGAACATCACAGCAGCTCCATGTGGAACATCAACAGACAAACATCAACACATGAGAAACAAACAACAACATGGAACATCACAGCAGCTCCATGTGGAACATCAACAGACAAACATCAACACACATGAGAAACAAACAACAACATGGAACATCACAGCAGCTCCATGTGGAACATCAACAGACAAACATCAACACACATGAGAAACAAACAACAACATGGAACATCACAGCAGCTCCATGTGGAACATCAACAGACAAACAACACATTAGAAACAAACAACAACATGGAACATCACAGCAGCTCCATGTGGAACATCAACAGACAAACATCAACACACATGAGAAACAAACAACAACATGGAACATCACAGCAGCTCCATGTGGAACATCAACAGACAAACATCAACACACATGAGAAACAAACAACAACATGGAACATCACAGCAGCTCCATG
The DNA here is from genome assembly GCA_028583405.1 of Pogonophryne albipinna. Lineage (NCBI taxonomy): Eukaryota > Metazoa > Chordata > Actinopteri > Perciformes > Artedidraconidae > Pogonophryne > Pogonophryne albipinna. The sequence continues at coordinate 131,908 of JAPTMU010000164.1, forward strand.
TGGAACATCAACAGACAAACATCAACACATGAGAAACAAACAACAACATGGAACATCGCAGCAGCTACATGTGGAACATCAACAGACAAACATCAACACATGAGAAACAAACAACAACATGGAACATCCCAGCAGCTCCATGTGGAACATCAACAGACAAACATCAACACATGAGAAACAAACAACAACATGGAACATCACAGCAGCTCCATGTGGACCATCAACAGACAAACATCAACACACATGAGAAACAAACAACAACATGGAACATCCCAGCAACTCCATGTGGAACATCAACAGACAAACATCAACACACATGAGAAACAAACAACAACATGGAACATCACAGCAGCTCCATGTGAAACATCAACAGACAAACATCAACACACATGAGAAACAAACAACAACATGGAACATCACAGCAGCTCCATGTGGAACATCAACAGACAAACATCAACACATGAGAAACAAACAACAACATGGAACATCACAGCAGCTCCATGTGGAACATCAACAGACAAACATCAACACACATGAGAAACAAACAACAACATGGAACATCACAGCAGCTCCATGTGGAACATCAACAGACAAACATCAACACATGAGAAACAAACAACAACATGGAACATCACAGCAGCTCCATGTGGAACATCAACAGACAAACATCAACACACATGAGAAACAAACAACAACATGGAACATCACAGCAGCTCCATGTGGAACATCAACAGACAAACATCAACACACATGAGAAACAAACAACAACATGGAGGGGCCTGTACTACGAAGCCGGTTCAACCTAACCTGGATATGTTTGAGTTAGCCGGTTGGCCTAATCCAAAACATACGCGCTCTCGCTAAGCGGTCCTACGACGCGGGTTATCAAGTGGATCGCTCAAGCCAGCCATGTCCTATCTAGTTAGGTGCGCGTTCACATGAGAGGGGTGATATATGGAGCATTCGACCAATCACAGACATGGAGAAGCGTATTGACAGCGCAGCGTCATACTTCCTGAATGAAAAGTCAACTATAATATTAGACATATGAAGAAGTTAAACTTTAAACATCCATGACTTAAACACTTGATCCAGGATCAAAGCCACAGAGCTGCACCTGCAAGGTGAATACAGCTGGTAACAGAACAAGTGTTTGAATGCGTTAACAGGTTTATGATATCACTGCCCCGTCTAAGACACCATCTGACTTTCATTACATTTGGCTCAAGTGTTTCCTCAACTTAATGTGTTGTCACAGGGTGACCAACAATCTGTGAGCAGAGTTTTAACCGGTGGAGCAGTTTAGATTTGAAAGCAGTTGACAAACACTTACCAGGAAGTGTTGCAGTACTGTCATGTCGATGAGACCTGAAATATGCCCCCCCCCCTGGATTATCCCCCCCAGGCGCAGGGACGTGGTGACGGTGACGCCCTGGCTGGCGCCGGTGGTTTGGGACGGGACCTTTGACCCGGTCCTGCTGGACGGCCTCTACAGACCCAGGAACATCAGCGTGGCTGTCACCGTGTTCGCCGTGGGAAAGTATGACATCACAGTGACATCACAGCGCTGTAGAGTGACATCACAGCGCTGTAGAGTGACATCACAGCGCTGTAGTGTTCATGCCGCCCTGAAAGCAGCACTCTGACCTCTGACCCCTTGCAGGTACATCCGGTTCCTGGAGGCCTTCCTGCAGACGGCGGAGCAACACTTCTTCGTTGGTTTCAATGTTCACGTTTACATTTTCACCGACCAGCCGAACGAGGTCCCCCGGGTTCACATGGCCCCCGGCAGACAGGTAACAGCTGATCAATAAACATGTAGACTGATCCCAGACCAGATCCTGTAGCTTCGGAGAAACAAACCCAGAGACCTGCAGCTAGCTTCAGAGACACAGACCCAGACCAGAGACCTGCAGCTAGCTTCAGAGACACAAACCCAGACCAGAGACCTGCAGCTAGCTTCAGAGACACAGACCCAGAGTCCTGCAGTTAGCTTCAGAGACACAGACCAGAGTCCTGCAGTTAGCTTCAGAGACACAGACCCAGACCAGAGACCTGCAGCTAGCTTCAGAGACACAAACCCAGACCAGAGACCTGCAGTTAGCTTCAGAGACACAGACCCAGACCAGAGACCTGCAGTTAGCTTCAGAGACACAAACCCAGACCAGAGACCTGCAGTTAGCTTCAGAGACACAGACCAGAGTCCTGCAGTTAGCTTCAGAGACACAGACCCAGATCAGAGACCTGCAGTTAGCTTCAGAGACACAGACCCAGAGACCTGCAGCTAGCTTCAGAGACACAGACCCAGAGTCCTGCAGTTAGCTTCAGAGACACAGACCCAGAGTCCTGCAGTTAGCTTCAGAGACACAGACCCAGAGACCTGCAGCTAGCTCCAGAGACACAGACCCAGAGACCTGCAGCTAGCTTCAGAGACACAAACCCAGAGACCTGCAGCTAGCTTCAGAGACACATACCCAGACCAGAGACCTGCAGCTAGCTTCAGAGACACAGACCCAGAGACCTGCAGCTAGCTTCAGAGACACAAACGCAGAGATCTGCAGCTAGCTTCAGAGACACAGACCCAGACCAGAGACCTGCAGTTAGCTTCAGAGACACAAACCCAGAGACCTGCAGTTAGCTTCAGAGACACAGACCCAGACCAGAGACCTGCAGCTAGCTTCAGAGACACAGACCCAGAGACCTGCAGTTAGCTTCAGAGACACAAACCCAGAGACTTGCAGTTAGCTTCAGAGACACAGACCCAGAGACCTGCAGTTAGCTTCAGAGACACAGACCCAGAGACCTGCAGTTAGCTTCAGAGACACAGACCCAGACCAGAGACCTGCAGCTTGCTTCAGAGACACAGACCCAGAGACCTGCAGCTAGCTTCAGAGACACAGACCCAGAGTCCTGCAGTTAGCTTCAGAGACACAGACCCAGAGACCTGCAGCTAGCTTCAGAGACACAGACCCAGAGTCCTGCAGTTAGCTTCAGAGACACAGACCCAGAGACCTGCAGCTAGCTCCAGAGACACAGACCCAGAGACCTGCAGCTAGCTTCAGAGACACAAACCCAGAGACCTGCAGCTAGCTTCAGAGACACATACCCAGACCAGAGACCTGCAGCTAGCTTCAGAGACACAGACCCAGAGACCTGCAGCTAGCTTCAGAGACACAAACCCAGAGATCTGCAGCTAGCTTCAGAGACACAGACCCAGACCAGAGACCTGCAGTTAGCTTCAGAGACACAAACCCAGAGACCTGCAGTTAGCTTCAGAGACACAGACCCAGACCAGAGACCTGCAGCTAGCTTCAGAGACACAGACCCAGAGACCTGCAGTTAGCTTCAGAGACACAAACCCAGAGACTTGCAGTTAGCTTCAGAGACACAGACCCAGAGACCTGCAGTTAGCTTCAGAGACACAGACCCAGAGACCTGCAGTTAGCTTCAGAGACACAGACCCAGACCAGAGACCTGCAGCTTGCTTCAGAGACACAGACCCAGAGACCTGCAGCTATCTTCAGAGACACAGACCCAGAGACCTGCAGTTAGCTTCAGAGACACAAACCCAGACCAGCAGGGATGTTAGCTGGTTATGGTCCCAGTTCTGGACCCTGAGGTAAACTGGTGTGAGGACAGAGATTGTTTCTGAGTTCTGGTCCTGGTTCTCAGGTGACGGTGCGTTCAGTGCCCAGCTCCCGGCGCTGGCAGGAGATCTCGGCCCGCCGCATGGAGTTGATCCAGACCCTGATCGAGGAGCTCAGGAACCACATGGACTACATCTTCTGTCTGGACGTGGACTCCCAGTTCCACGGCCGCTGGGGGACAGAGTCTCTGGGGGGGCTGGTGGGGGTGATCCACCCAGGTGAGGGTCTACCTGGTCCTGCCTCTCATTGGTTCTCCAGACTGTCTCTGAGTCTTTGACTCTGTTAGACTGTATTGTTAGTCTTGAATGTGTTTAACAGAGACGTGTTAAGGGTTTACCTTTCAGGAGGTAAAGCAAGTCAAAGGGGGATTTGCAAATGGACTGGAGGTTTAATGTTTTAATGATGGGATGTTTAGATAATGGGACCAGTTGGCTTTTCTCTCTTCTCTCTCCTCTGAGGATGAAGCTGCTCTGTTCCTGCATTTCAGATCCATTTCATTTTATATTGACTTTCTTTATTACTTTATTAAATAGAACAAAAGACAAACTTTGTCCTTGAATCATTTATCAGTTCCTCTGAAGAGATTGCTCCGCACCGTCTGTGCAGGGTACTACCGGGACCGGAGGACCAAGTTTCCCTACGAGCGCCGCCCCGAGTCCAGAGCATACCTGGCCCCTGAGGACGGGGACTTCTACTACTGCGGGGGGGCGTTCGGGGGCCAGCTGCAGGAGGTGCACCTGATGGCCAAGACCTGCCGCCGGGACTTTGAGGCTGACGCTCGAGGGGGCATCGAGGCCGCCTGGCAGGAGGAGAGTCACCTGAACAGGTACTGCAGAAACCCCTTAAAACTGAACCTCTCTGAACTGAACAGGTACTGCAGAAACCCCTTAAAACTGAACCTCTCTGAACTGAACAGGTACTGCAGAAACCCCTTAAAACTGAACCTCTCTGAACTGAACAGGTACTGCAGAAACCCCTTAAAACTGAACCTCTCTGAACTGAACAGGTACTGCAGAAACCCCTTAAAACTGAACCTCTCTGAACTGAACAGGTACTGCAGAAACCCCTTAAAACTGAACCTCTCTGAACTGCACAGGTACTACAGAAACCCCTTAAAACTGAACCTCTCTGAACTGAACAGGTACTGCAGAAACCCATTAAAACTGAACCTCTCTGAACTGAACAGGTACTGCAGAAACCCCTTAAAACTGAACCTCTCTGAACTGAACAGGTTCTGCAGAAACCCCTTAAAACTGAACCTCTCTGAACTGAACAGGTACTGCAGAAACCTCTTAAAACTGAACCTCTCTGAACTGAACAGGTACTGCAGAAACATCTTAAAACTGAACCTCTCTGAACTGAACAGGTACTGCAGAAACCTCTTAAAACTGAACCTCTCTGAACTGAACAGGTACTGCAGAAACCCCTTAAAGCTGAACCTCTCTGAAACTAAATACTGAACCAAAAGATAACCAGATGGATCCATCAGGACAAGGACTGATCTTGTTCCAGTACTTCCTGTTCTGTCAGTACTTCCTATTCTGACTGTACTTCCTGTTCTGAAGGTACTTTCGGTTCTCACAGTACTTCCTGTTCTCAAAGTACTTCCTGATTTGACTCTACTTCCTGTTCTGAAGGTACTTTCGGTTCTCACAGTACTTCCTGTTCTCAAAGTACTTCCTGATTTGACTCTACTTCCTGTTCTCAAAGTACTTCCTGTTCTGAAGGTACTTTTGGGGTGTTTCTCAATCGCGAGTACGCTTGCTTTGGTAGCACATGTCTGCCGAGCGTCTTGCTTCAGAAGCGAGGCAAGAATCCTTCCTAGCCTCGGAAAGCAAAGAATGGAACAGGCTAGCAAGTGTGCAGGTGTGCTTCATATGAGAGGCCCCGCCTTACATTTTCCGCCAAAGATTTGGGTAAATTGGTCCGTGCGCAAAGCATTTTGGGTATTTTAAGACCGCGGAGTCTACACGTGTGCAGCCTCGAAATTTCTCCAAACGAAGTACGCCGGGCTCGGTGGAATTCCAAGCATGCTGGAGATTGGAACAGTCCTTCGACGGCACTCGATGACGTAGCATGCTTGAAATAGTGGCTCTGGAGCAGCTTTACTCGAGATTGAGAAACACCCACGGTTCTCAAAGTACTTCCTGTTGTGACGGTACTTCCTGTGTTGTGTTCAGGTACATGTGGATCCATAAGCCCACTAAGGTTCTGTCCCCGGAGTACCTGTGGCAGGACTTCAAGTCCAGAGAGCCGGAGATCCGCCTGGTTCGGTTCTCCGGAGTCACGAAGAACTACGCAGAGATCCGACCCAACACCTAGACACACACACACACACGCATACACACACATACACATACACACACACACCCCCACACACACACTGATACACACACACACACTCACATATACACACACACTCACACACACACACACACACACACACACACACACACACACACACATACACACACACACACACACACACACACACGCATACACACACATACACATACACACACACACCCCCACCCCCACACACACACACACACACACACACACACACACACACACACACACACATATATACACACACACACACACACATTTGAATACTTTATTTGGTTCCACAAATTATATTACTTAGACAGGGAATCAAATATATCGGGGCTAAGCAGCACAGAACACTCAGGGGAACACATAGCACCTCCTTCTCCACACGGCAAAGCAGCAGCCTTAAGGGTACACATAGCACCTCCTTCTCCACACGGCTAAGCAGCACAGAACACTCAGGGGAACACATAGCACCTCCTTCTCCACACGGCAAAGCAGCAGCCTTAAGGGTACACATAGCACCTCCTTCTCCACACGGCTAAGCAGCACAGAACACTCAGGGGAACACATAGCACCTCCTTCTCCACACGGCAAAGCAGCAGCCTTAAGGGTACACATAGCACCTCCTTCTCCACACGGCTAAGCAGCACAGAACACTCAGGGGAACACATAGCACCTCCTTCTCCACACGGCAAAGCAGCAGCCTTAAGGGTACACATAGCACCTCCTTCTCCACACGGCTAAGCAGCACAGAACACTCAGGGGAACACATAGCACCTCCTTCTCCACACGGCAAAGCAGCAGCCTTAAGGGTACACATAGCACCTCCTTCTCCACACGGCTAAGCAGCACAGAACACTCAGGGGAACACATAGCACCTCCTTCTCCACACGGCAAAGCAGCAGCCTTAAGGGTACACATAGCACCTCCTTCTCCACACGGCTAAGCAGCACAGAACACTCAGGGGAACACATAGCACCTCCTTCTCCACACGGCAAAGCAGCAGCCTTAAGGGTACACATAGTACCCCCTTCTCCACACGGCTAAGCAGCACAGAACACTCAGGGGAACACATAGCACCTCCTTCTCCACACGGCAAAGCAGCAGCCTTAAGGGTACACATAGCACCTCCTTCTCCACACGGCTAAGCAGCACAGAACACTCAGGGGAACACATAGCACCTCCTTCTCCACACGGCAAAGCAGCAGCCTTAAGGGTACACATAGCACACATAGTCTATATGCTGTAAAATGTATTATCTCTTGGATTTACACACGGCATCTATTGCATGTCTGTCCGTCCTGGGAGAGGGATCCCTCCTCTGTTGCTCTCCCCGAGCTTTCTCCCATGTTCCCTTTAAACTGTGGGGTTTCTCTGGAAGTGTTTCCTTGTACGATGTGAGGGTCTAAGGACAGAGGGTCTAAGGACAGAGGGTCTAAGGACAGAGGGTGTGGTTTTTCTCATACTGATATTCTGAACAATATGTGCTGTTGTATTTGCTGTAAAGTGTCTCTACTGTAGGCTATTTTTTATTATATGTTCAGCACTTTGGCTCCACCAAACATCGTTTATAAATGTGCGATATAAATAAAACTTTGATTTGATTTGATTTGAACACATAGCACCTCCTTCTCCACACGGCTAAGCAGCAGCCTTAAGGGAACACATAGCACCTCCTTCTCCACACGGCTAAGCAGCAGCCTTAAGGGAACACATAGCACCTCCTTCTCCACACGGCTAAGCAGCAGCCTTAAGGGAACACATAGCACCTCCTTCTCCACACGGCTAAGCAGCAGCCTTAAGGGTACACATAGCACCTCCTTCTCCACACGGCTAAGCTGCAGCCTTAAGGGAACACATAGCACCTCCTTCTCCACACGGCTAAGCAGCAGCCTTAAGGGAACACATAGCACCTCCTTCTCCACACGGCTAAGCAGCAGCCTTAAGGGAACACATAGCACCTCCTTCTCCACACGGCTAAGCAGCAGCCTTAAGGGAACATATAGCACCTCCTTCTCCACACGGCTAAGCAGCAGCCTTAAGTGAACACATAGCACCTCCTTCTCCACACGGCTAAGCAGCCTTAAGGGAACACATAGCACCTCCTTCTCCACACGGCTAAGCAGCCTTAAGGGAACACATAGCACCTCCTTCTCCACACGGCTAAGCAGCAGCCTTAAGGGAACACATAGCACCTCCTTCTCCACACGGCTAAGCAGCAGCCTTAAGGGAACACATAGCACCTCCTTCTCCACACGGCTAAGCAGCAGCCTTAAGGGAACACATAGCACCTCCTTCTCCACACGGCTAAGCAGCAGCCTTAAGGTTACACATAGCACCTCCTTCTCCACACGGCTAAGCAGCAGCCTTAAGGGTACACATAGCACCTCCTTCTCCACACGGCTAAGCTGCAGCCTTAAGGGAACACATAGCACCTCCTACTCCACACGGCTAAGCAGCAGCCTTAAGGGAACACATAGCACCTCCTTCTCCACACGGCTAAGCAGCAGCCTTAAGGGAACACATAGCACCTCCTTCTCCACACGGCTAAGCAGCAGCCTTAAGGGAACACATAGCACCTCCTTCTCCACACGGCTAAGCAGCAGCCTTAAGGGAACACATAGCACCTCCTTCTCCACAAGGCTAAGCAGCAGCCTTAAGGTTACACATAGCACCTCCTTCTCCACACGGCTAAGCAGCAGCCTTAAGGGAACACATAGCACCTCCTTCTCCACACGGCTAAGCAGCAGCCTTAAGGGAACACATAGCACCTCCTTCTCCACACGGCTAAGCAGCAGCCTTAAGGTTACACATAGCACCTCCTTCTCTACACGGCTAAGCAGCAGCCTTAAGTGAACACATAGCACCTCCTTCTCCACACGGCTAAGCAGCAGCCTTAAGGGAACACATAGCACCTCCTTCTCCACACGGCTAAGCAGCAGCCTTAAGGGAACACATAGCACCTCCTTCTCCACACGGCTAAGCAGCAGCCTTAAGGGTACACATAGCACCTCCTTCTCCACACTGCTAAGCTGCAGCCTTAAGGGAACACATAGCACCTCCTTCTCCACACGGCTAAGCAGCAGCCTTAAGGGAACACATAGCACCTCCTTCTCCACACGGCTAAGCAGCAGCCTTAAGGGAACACATAGCACCTCCTTCTCCACACGGCTAAGCAGCAGCCTTAAGGGAACACATAGCACCTCCTTCTCCACACGGCTAAGCAGCAGCCTTAAGTGAACACATAGCACCTCCTTCTCCACACGGCTAAGCAGCCTTAAGGGAACACATAGCACCTCCTTCTCCACACGGCTAAGCAGCCTTAAGGGAACACATAGCACCTCCTTCTCCACACGGCTAAGCTGCAGCCTTAAGGGAACACATAGCACCTCCTTCTCCACACGGCTAAGCAGCAGCCTTAAGGGAACACATAGCACCTCCTTCTCCACACGGCTAAGCAGCAGCCTTAAGGGAACACATAGCACCTCCTTCTCCACACGGCTAAGCAGCAGCCTTAAGGGAACACATAGCATCTCCTTCTCCACACGGCTAAGCTGCAGCCTTAAGGGAACACATAGCACCTCCTTCTCCACACGGCTAAGCAGCAGCCTTAAGGGAACACATAGCACCTCCTTCTCCACACGGCTAAGCAGCAGCCTTAAGGGAACACATAGTACCTCCTTCTCCACACGGCTAAGCAGCAGCCTTAAGGGAACACATAGCACCTCCTTCTCCACACGGCTAAGCAGCCTTAAGGGAACACATAGCACCTCCTTCTCCACACGGCTAAGCAGCAGCCTTAAGGGAACACATAGCACCTCCTTCTCCACACGGCTAAGCAGCAGCCTTAAGGGAACACATAGTACCTCCTTCTCCACACGGCTAAGCAGCAGCCTTAAGGGAACACATAGCACCTCCTTCTCCACACGGCTAAGCAGCCTTAAGGGAACACATAGCACCTCCTTCTCCACACGGCTAAGCAGCCTTAAGGGAACACATAGTACCTCCTTCTCCACACGGCTAAGCAGCAGCCTTAAGGGAACACATAGCACCTCCTTCTCCACACGGCTAAGCAGCAGCCTTAAGGGAAACACATAGCACCTCCTTCTCCACACGGCTAAGCAGCAGCCTTAAGGGAACACATAGCACCTCCTTCTCCACACGGCTAAGCAGCAGCCTTAAGGGAACACATAGCACCTCCTTCTCCACACGGCTAAGCAGCAGCCTTAAGGGAACACATAGCACCTCCTTCTCCACACGGCTAAGCAGCAGCCTTAAGGAACACATAGCACCTCCTTCTCCACACGGCTAAGCTGCAGCCTTAAGGGAACACATAGCACCTCCTTCTCCACACGGCTAAGCAGCCTTAAGGGAACACATAGTACCCCCTTCTCCACACGGCTAAGCAGCAGCCTTAAGGGAACACATAGCACCTCCTTCTCCACACGGCTAAGCAGCCTTAAGGGAACACATAGTACCCCCTTCTCCACACGGCTAAGCAGCAGCCTTAAGGGAACACATAGCACCTCCTTCTCCACACGGCTAAGCAGCAGCCTTAAGGGAACACATAGCACCTCCTTCTCCACAAGGCTAAGCAGCAGCCTTAAGGTTACACATAGCACCTCCTTCTCCACACGGCTAAGCAGCAGCCTTAAGGTTACACATAGCACCTCCTTCTCTACACGGCTAAGCAGCAGCCTTAAGTGAACACATAGCACCTCCTTCTCCACACGGCTAAGCAGCAGCCTTAAGGGAACACATAGCACCTCCTTCTCCACACGGCTAAGCAGCAGCCTTAAGGGAACACATAGCACCTCCTTCTCCACACGGCTAAGCAGCAGCCTTAAGGGAAACACATAGCACCTCCTTCTCCACACGGCTAAGCAGCAGCCTTAAGGGAACACATAGCACCTCCTTCTCCACACGGCTAAGCAGCAGCCTTAAGGGAACACATAGCACCTCCTTCTCCACACGGCTAAGCAGCAGCCTTAAGTGAACACATAGCACCTCCTTCTCCACACGGCTAAGCAGCCTTAAGGGAACACATAGCACCTCCTTCTCCACACGGCTAAGCAGCCTTAAGGGAACACATAGCACCTCCTTTTCCACACGGCTAAGCTGCAGCCTTAAGGGAACACATAGCACCTCCTTCTCCACACGGCTAAGCAGCAGCCTTAAGGGAACACATAGCACCTCCTTCTCCACACGGCTAAGCAGCAGCCTTAAGGGAACACATAGCACCTTCTTCTCCACACGGCTAAGCAGCAGCCTTAAGGGAACACATAGCACCTCCTTCTCCACACGGCTAAGCAGCAGCCTTAAGTGAACACATAGCACCTCCTTCTCCACACGGCTAAGCAGCCTTAAGGGAACACATAGCACCTCCTTCTCCACACGGCTAAGCAGCCTTAAGGGAACACATAGCACCTCCTTCTCCACACGGCTAAGCAGCAGCCTTAAGGGAACACATAGCACCTCCTTCTCCACACGGCTAAGCAGCAGCCTTAAGGGAACACATAGCACCTCCTTCTCCACACGGCTAAGCAGCAGCCTTAAGGGAACACATAGCACCTCCTTCTCCACACGGCTAAGCAGCAGCCTTAAGGTTACACATAGCACCTCCTTCTCCACACGGCTAAGCAGCAGCCTTAAGGGTACACATAGCACCTCCTTCTCCACACGGCTAAGCTGCAGCCTTAAGGGACACATAGCACCTCCTACTCCACACGGCTAAGCAGCAGCCTTAAGGGAACACATAGCACCTCCTTCTCCACACGGCTAAGCAGCAGCCTTAAGGGAACACATAGCACCTCCTTCTCCACACGTCTAAGCAGCAGCCTTAAGGGAACACATAGCACCTCCTTCTCCACACGGCTAAGCAGCAGCCTTAAGGGAACACATAGCACCTCCTTCTCCACAAGGCTAAGCAGCAGCCTTAAGGTTACACATAGCACCTCCTTCTCCACACGGCTAAGCAGCAGCCTTAAGGGAACACATAGCACCTCCTTCTCCACACGGCTAAGCAGCAGCCTTAAGGGAACACATAGCACCTCCTTCTCCACACGGCTAAGCAGCAGCCTTAAGGTTACACATAGCACCTCCTTCTCCACACGGCTAAGCAGCAGCCTTAAGTGAACACATAGCACCTCCTTCTCCACACGGCTAAGCAGCAGCCTTAAGGGAACACATAGCACCTCCTTCTCCACACGGCTAAGCTGCAGCCTTAAGGGAACACATCGCACCTCCTTCTCCACACGGCTAAGCAGCAGCCTTAAGGGAACACATAGCACCTCCTTCTCCACACGGCTAAGCAGCAGCCTTAAGGGAACACATAGCACCTCCTTCTCCACACGGCTAAGCTGCAGCCTTAAGGGAACACATAGCACCTCCTTCTCCACACGGCTAAGCAGCAGCCTTAAGGGAACACATAGCATCTCCTTCTCCACACGGCTAAGCTGCAGCCTTAAGGGAACACATAGCACCTCCTTCTCCACACGGCTAAGCAGCAGCCTTAAGGGAACACATAGCACCTCCTTCTCCACACGGCTAAGCAGCAGCCTTAAGGGAACACATAGCACCTCCTTCTCCACACGGCTAAGCAGCAGCCTTAAGGGAACACATAGCACCTCCTTCTCCACACGGCTAAGCAGCAGCATTAAGGTTACACATAGCACCTCCTTCTCCACACGGCTAAGCAGCAGCCTTAAGGGTACACATAGCACCTCCTTCTCCACACGGCTAAGCTGCAGCCTTAAGTGAACACATAGCACCTCCTTCTCCACACGGCTAAGCAGCAGCCTTAAGGGAACACATAGCACCTCCTTCTCCACACGGCTAAGCAGCAGCCTTAAGGGAACACATAGCACCTCCTTCTCCACACGGCTAAGCAGCAGCCTTAAGGGAACACATAGTACCTCCTTCTCCACACGGCTAAGCAGCAGCCTTAAGGGAACACATAGCACCTCCTTCTCCACACGGCTAAGCAGCCTTAAGGGAACACATAGCACCTCCTTCTCCACACGGCTAAGCAGCCTTAAGGGAACACATAGTACCTCCTTCTCCACACGGCTAAGCAGCAGCCTTAAGGGAACACATAGCACCTCCTTCTCCACACGGCTAAGCAGCCTTAAGGGAACACATAGCACCTCCTTCTCCACACGGCTAAGCAGCAGCCTTAAGCGAACACATAGCACCTCCTTCTCCACACGGCTAAGCAGCAGCCTTAAGGGAACACATAGCACCTCCTTCTCCACACGGCTAAGCTGCAGCCTTAAGGGAACACATAGCACCTCCTTCTCCACACGGCTAAGCAGCAGCCTTAAGGGAACACATAGCACCTCCTTCTCCACACGGCTAAGCTGCAGCCTTAAGGGAACACATAGCACCTCCTTCTCCACACGGCTAAGCAGCCTTAAGGGAACACATAGTACCCCCTTCTCCACACGGCTAAGCAGCAGCCTTAAGGGAACACATAGCACCTCCTTCTCCACACGGCTAAGCAGCAGCCTTAAGGGAACACATAGTACCTCCTTCTCCACACGGCTAAGCAGCAGCCTTAAGGGAACACATAGTACCTCCTTCTCCACACGGCTAAGCAGCAGCCTTAAGGGAACACATAGCACCTCCTTCTCCACACGGCTAAGCAGCAGCCTTAAGGGAACACATAGTACCTCCTTCTCCACACGGCTAAGCAGCAGCCTTAAGGGAACACATAACACCTCCTTCTCCACACGTCATGGTGCATTTATATACATGGCCAAGCCTTCCGAATATGAGTATGCTATATCTACACTTGTACCCAGAGCTGGTTATCACATCGAGCAGTGGTTGGTATTTGATATACTTGTCCCGGAAAGCCTGGTCCATGCACAGGTCAAAGGCACAGCCTACTTCTAAGATTAGCACCTCCCTGTGGTGTCAACAAAAACCACATCAGGTGTATTTGGGATGTTAGCAAAGACATCATTGGTAAAACCAAACCATTCTGGTAGCTCTCTAGCGTGCTTGTACATTGCTGCGCTAGATGGTAAGATGTTTCGTACCGCATCAGACACAATGTCCACAATACGGTCATGACGGCTATGTACAGGCGTCTGTATGCATTACATCCATTTGTTATGTGTGCAATGGATTCTAGGTGTTGTTGTGAATCCTGATGGTTTAAACAGAATGGATACACACACAAACACACACGCACGCACGCCCACACACACACACGCCCACACACACGCACACGCACACACACGCACTTCGGGACCTCAGCTCTATGAACTGTGAGATGAATGAGATGCTCATTCTGTTTTTGAATTGTAACTCTCCGTGTTATTTCTTTTCTAACTTCAATCTTGAAAAAGAGATCTATGATCTCAAGGGACCCATCTGATTAAATAAAGGTTTGAAAATGAATCAGTTTATTCTGCAGGTGAGCACAGTTTTCTTCACATATCAAGTATTTTAATTTCTTGTTTAATTTGAATGTTTTGTCCCGTCTGTTTATTGGGTTTCATTTAGCGCCTGATGCTAGCTCATATAGGTTTAAGAGAATGGTTTTAACATCCGTTTCTAGATGTCTTTATATAATTAGGTTCTAATCATTAATGTACGTGACGGCGGTTCCTGATAGTAAAGCCGTTTTTATTTCGCTGAATGGACTTATTGCTAGATCGTTTCTAGTTTCTCCACCTCTACATGTTATTTAGTTATAAAACAGCATGCGTTGGTGTGTTCACATTTACTGTTAACACACTACACACACTGCTGCACATTCAAACACACACACACTAAAGCCCGCATCACACTGTCCCGAAATTGACACCCGATGGACACACGATAAAGGAAATGTTCAAATTCGGCTCTGATCGTAGCAACATCGGGCCATTCGTGAGGGCATCTTAAGCCATCGTATGACCGTCGGTGGAGTTTCTCAGGCTCCGGCAGCAACTTCATGAGCGGCAACTTCGTAAGGCACTCGTGAGGGCATCTTGTTGAATCGTGTCATCTTCGTGTTATCATCGGTGCATTCGTCCTCACTCTGATCGGGGCGAATGCCCGATGGCACCGATGATAACAAGATGCCCTCACGATGGCCTTACGAAGGGCAAAATGGACACACGAATTCAACATGAAAATGAACCTTCGCAAGGTCCTTCGGCTATTTTTTGGCATGCCAAAGATTTTCCCACCGCTCACAAAGTTTCTGCCGGAGCCTGAGAAACTCCACCAGCGGTCATACGATGGCTTAAGATGCACTCACGAATGGCCCCATGTTGCTACGATCACAGCCGAATTTGAACATTTCCTTTATCGTGTGTCCATCGGGTTGTTTTATTGCACAACAAAATCATGTAAACATATTATGTAAATAACCCAATTTGTGTTCTGTGAAACTGAAAAGGATATAATATATTATTTTGAAGGCGAGTTGACAGGAAGTTGTTGTTGCTATGGAAACAACAACATGACGGAGAAAGCGTAATATCTTCTACATATAAAGACGGAGAAAGTAAAGAACAAAGTCGGAAATATCAGTACAGTATCATAGTACTGTAACATAACTGTTTGTGTTACTTTCGTTGCAGTTGTATGTCTTAAATGTAATGTAAATGTTGCCTTTGTGTGTGGTTCGGGGCCATCTTCGTGCGAAATTCACAATTAAATATTTGTGTGTCCATCGGGTGTCA
This sequence comes from Pogonophryne albipinna, assembly GCA_028583405.1. Taxonomy (NCBI): domain Eukaryota; kingdom Metazoa; phylum Chordata; class Actinopteri; order Perciformes; family Artedidraconidae; genus Pogonophryne; species Pogonophryne albipinna. Next base: position 147,569 of record JAPTMU010000164.1, read on the forward strand.
ATTTCGGGACAGTGTGACAGGGGCTTTACAGGAAGTCATATTTAGCAGCACTTTTAATAATTAAGACGTTCTGTTTTATAATCATCTGGTGTTTTCAGACTCGGTGCTTTAATGAAATAAAATTAAGTCATAAACATTCTGTTTCTGTCAAAGTCCTATCCTGTCTTTATAATGTTGTGACGCATTAAAGGGAAACGCGCAAACAGTCAACAAATCAAGTGTTGATGTCTAATTATAAGTTCATCATAAAAAAATGTTTTATTTTAAATGATTTATTTTAAATAACGAACTCTTAATGTTTATTTTTGGTTAATTATGTTGAATAATGAATTATAAGCCGATTTGAGTGACAGCAGCGCCCCCTGCAGGACGAGGCTGAGATATTACACAGATTTAATATCAAAGGCCGTTTCTCAATCTCGAGGATTCTGGCTTCCAAGCCAATATTTCAAGGATGCTACGTCATCGAGTGCCTGTTCCAATCTCCAACATACTTGGAATTCCACCGAGGCCGCGTCCTTGGTTTGGGGGAAATTTCGAGGCTGCACATGGGGAGACTTTGCGTCCTTAAAATCCCCACAATGCTTTGCGCACGGACCAATTTCAAAAACCCTTGCGGAGAATGGCTGAACCGACGCTGCACACATTTAAATGTAAGTATGTGGTGGCGTAGAACATGTGTTGGTAAATGTGTGACTTTGTTAAATTTGTTTGTTATCACCATAAATGTGTTCCGTGAAAGTAAAGCAAGTTCATAATTAGATAGACATCGTGAGGTATTTATTTTCTGTACAGTTTATGTTGAAACCGTTAGAGAGAGTGGCACACTTGTTAGCCTGTTCCATTCTTCTTCGTTTTCCAAAACCGTGGCTTGGAAGCATACTTGCTTCGTTTCTGAAGGAAGTGACTTGGAAGTACGCTACTACCAAGCCAGCATCCTCGAGATTGAGAAACGGCCAGAGATTTCAATGTGATCTCTTCCCATCATGCATTGTGTTTGCGTCACTCATCGGCTGCTTCTCAGGTCGGTTAAATGGATTCCTTGCGTCCCTCACTTGCGTCGTTTCCCTGCCTCTAGTCCCTCCCACCAGGGAAGCAAGGAGAGAGGAAACCACGAGAAGCAGGGAATGAGTTTTAAGAGCAATGGGACGTCCTTTCCTCCGGGGCGTCACGTGAAGTTTGTGATGACGCCGCACAGCTGATCGTCTGACAGCAGCTCTGTCCCCGTTGTGCTCACAAACACCCCCCCCCCCCCCCGCCTCTGTTAGTACACATTTACTGACACACACATGTGTATCATCTGTTGTAGACCCAAATACATTAAATAAAATAAGAACTCATTCTCAAAAAAGATAAACGCCATTCTTAAAATGTATAAACGAACAATAGTTAGATTAATATTGATTCGAGCACAATAGAAATAAAATAATTGAGAGAAGAAAAATAGATTGTTATCTATCAAAACCCAGTTAGATTAACATTGGATTGCACACTTTGTGTGTTTGTGTGGATATGCAGCACATTAACATTTTAATAGACTTAATGACTGACTGGAAATGACAATAAATTAAAATGTAAAAAGAAAAAAGCGATCATTAAAATGTTTCCAACAAATGAATAAAATGATTTTTGACCACTTTGTTGTTCAGATATATCACATATTTGTAACTAAATGATACATTAATTGAAACAAAACACTCTATAGAGTGGCGAAGTCCCTACTTCTACTTCCGGTCCATGGGACCTTATTTCGTAAAAATCATGTATTGAAGTCGATGGAGAGAGAAAACGTATCTTTCAATCCCGTTTGAATTGTGCCATGAATTACACATATGATGTTTGTCAATCTTAAAAAATCATTTCCGTGTCAAAAAAGTCACAGTTTGTCGTAAAACTGTTGAAATATAAGACTATGAAAAATACGCAACTAGAAAGACTACAAATCCCAGAGTCGCGTACATTAACGTTACACATTACACTCGTGTTACTCACCGAAACCTTGGAAAGCCGGTCCCGCATGCTGGAACCGACTCTCCCCTTGTGTGTGCACAGCTCTCAACACGCCCAGACTTGGAGTGATTTTCACCTCTTTTAATACTTTTCGCTTCATTCTGAAAGAAAGAGGTGAAATGTTCCAACGTGACGGCCGTCTCGGTGACGTGTGCGAGACCGGAGATGTAGTTCATTCAGCGTTTCACACAAACAAAGTGTTACTTCACAGTTTTACCACACATTTTTATTTTTTTGACTTGCAAAATGATCTTTTAAATTGACAAACATCATATGTGTAATTCGTTGCACAATTTAAACGGGATCAAAAGATAATCTTTCTCTCTCCATTGACTTCAATTCATAATCTTTCCGAAATAAGGTCCAATGGAGCTCCACCGGAAGGGGAGGGGCTTCGCCACTCTATACACTGAGGAGTGAGTCCCGTGAGGTTCATGTGTTTTCTTCACTCCGCTGGGAAACTGCTCTCATGTCAAGAAGCATGAGAACAGTTCATGCTCTGCCTCGTCCAATCAGTGAGCGATACACAGTAAGGGGGCGGGGCGAGTGTCTGAGGATTTCATCGAAGGATGGTCTGGTGGCTCCTCGATCCTCGCTCCTCGATCCTCCATTATCGATCATCGCTCCTCGATCCTCGCTCCTCGCTCCTCGATCCTCGATCCTCGATCATCGCTCCTCGATCCTCGATCCTCGATCATCGCTCCTCGATCCTCGCTCCTCGATCATCGCTCCTCGATCCTCGATCCTCGATCATGGCTCCTCGATCCTCGATCCTCGATCATCGCTCCTCGCTCCTCGATCCTCGCTCCTCGATCCTCGCTCCTCGATCATCGCTCCTCGATCCTCGCTCCTCGATCCTCGCTCCTCGATCCTCCATTATCGCTCCTCGCTCCTCCATTATCGCTCCTCGATCCTCGCTCCTCGATCCTCGATCCTCGTTCCTCGCTCCTCGCTCCTCCATTATCGCTCCTCGCTCCTCGCTCCTCCATTATCGCTCCTCGTTCCTCGCTCCTCGCTCCTCCATTATCGCTCCTCGCTCCTCGATCCTCGATCCTCGATCCTCGTTCCTCGCTCCTCCATTATCGCTCCTCGCTCCTCGCTCCTCCATTATCGCTCCTCGTTCCTCGCTCCTCGCTCCTCCATTATCGCTCCTCGCTCCTCGCTCCTCGATCCTCACTCCTCGCTCCTCCATTATCGCTCCTCGCTCCTCGATCCTCGTTCCTCGCTCCTCGCTCCTCCATTATCGCTCCTCGCTCCTCCATTATCGCTCCTCGCTCCTCGATCCTCGATCCTCGCTCCTCGATCCTCGTTCCTCGCTCCTCCATTATCGCTCCTCGCTCCTCGCTCCTCCATTATCGCTCCTCGCTCCTCGCTCCTCGATCCTCGCTCCTCGATCCTCCATTATCGCTCCTCGCTCCTCGATCCTCGCTCCTCGCTCCTCGATCCTCGATCCTCGATCATCGCTCCTCGATCCTCGATCCTCGATCCTCGATCATCGCTCCTCGATCCTCGATCCTCGATCCTCACTCCTCGCTCCTCCATTATCGCTCCTCGCTCCTCGATCCTCGTTCCTCGCTCCTCCATTATCGCTCCTCGCTCCTCCATTATCGCTCCTCGCTCCTCGATCCTCGATCCTCGCTCCTCGATCCTCGTTCCTCGATCCTCGTTCCTCGCTCCTCCATTATCGCTCCTCGCTCCTCGCTCCTCCATTATCGCTCCTCGCTCCTCGCTCCTCGATCCTCGCTCCTCGATCCTCCATTATCGCTCCTCGCTCCTCGCTCCTCGCTCCTCGCTCCTCGATCCTCGATCATCGCTCCTCGATCCTCGCTCCTCGCTCCTCGATCCTCGATCATCGCTCCTCGATCCTCGATCCTCGATCATCGCTCCTCGCTCCTCGATCCTCGCTCCTCGATCCTCGCTCCTCGATCATCGCTCCTCGATCCTCGATCCTCGATCATCGCTCCTCGATCCTCGATCCTCGATCATCGCTCCTCGCTCCTCGATCCTCGCTCCTCGATCCTCGCTCCTCGATCCTCGCTCCTCGATCCTCCATTATCGCTCCTCGCTCCTCCATTATCGCTCCTCGATCCTCGCTCCTCGATCCTCGATCCTCGTTCCTCGCTCCTCGCTCCTCCATTATCGCTCCTCGCTCCTCGCTCCTCCATTATCGCTCCTCGTTCCTCGCTCCTCGCTCCTCCATTATCGCTCCTCGCTCCTCGCTCCTCGATCCTCGATCCTCGATCCTCGTTCCTCGCTCCTCCATTATCGCTCCTCGCTCCTCCATTATCGCTCCTCGTTCCTCGCTCCTCGCTCCTCCATTATCGCTCCTCGCTCCTCGCTCCTCGATCCTCACTCCTCGCTCCTCCATTATCGATCCTCGATCCTCGCTCCTCGATCCTCGTTCCTCGCTCCTCCATTATCGCTCCTCGCTCCTCGCTCCTCCATTATCGCTCCTCGCTCCTCGCTCCTCGATCCTCGCTCCTCGATCCTCCATTATCGCTCCTCGCTCCTCGCTCCTCGCTCCTCCATTATCGCTCCTCGCTCCTCGATCCTCGATCCTCGCTCCTCGATCCTCGTTCCTCGCTCCTCCATTATCGCTCCTCGCTCCTCCATTATCGCTCCTCGCTCCTCGCTCCTCGATCCTCGCTCCTCGATCCTCCATTATCGCTCCTCGCTCCTCGCTCCTCGATCCTCGTTCCTCGCTCCTCCATTATCGCTCCTCGCTCCTCGATCCTCGATCCTCGATCATCGCTCCTCCATTATCGCTCCTCGCTCCTCCATTATCGCTCCTCGCTCCTCGATCCTCGATCCTCGTTCCTCGCTCCTCGCTCCTCCATTATCGCTCCTCGCTCCTCGATCCTCGATCCTCGCTCCTCGATCCTCGCTCCTCCATTATCGCTCCTCGCTCCTCGCTCCTCGCTCCTCGATCCTCGCTCCTCCATTATCGCTCCTCGCTCCTCCATTATCGCTCCTCGCTCCTCGTTCCTCGCTCCTCGCTCCTCCATTATCGCTCCTCGCTCCTCCATTATCGCTCCTCGCTCCTCGTTCCTCCATTATCGTTCCTCGCTCCTCGCTCCTCCATTATCGCTCCTCGTTCCTCCATTATCGCTCCTCGCACCTCGCTCCTCGATCCTCGCTCCTCCATTATCGCTCCTCGCTCCTCCATTATCGCTCCTCGCTCCTCGATCCTCGCTCCTCCATTATCGCTCCTCGCTCCTCGCTCCTCGATCCTCGATCCTCGCTCCTCCATTATCGCTCCTCGCTCCTCGCTCCTCGCTCCTCGATCCTCGCTCCTCCATTATCGCTCCTCGCTCCTCGATCCTCGTTCCTCGCTCCTCGCTCCTCCATTATCGCTCCTCGCTCCTCGCTCCTCGATCCTCGCTCCTCCATTATCGCTCCTCGCTCCTCGCTCCTCGATCCTCGCTCCTCCATTATCGCTCCTCGCTCCTCCATTATCGCTCCTCGCTCCTCGTTCCTCGCTCCTCGCTCCTCCATTATCGCTCCTCGCTCCTCCATTATCGCTCCTCGCTCCTCGCTCCTCCATTATCGCTCCTCGCTCCTCCATTATCGCTCCTCGCTCCTCGATCCTCGCTCCTCGATCCTCGTTCCTCCATTATCGATCCTCGCTCCTCCATTATCGCTCCTCGCTCCTCGCTCCTCGATCCTCACTCCTCGCTCCTCCATTATCGCTCCTCGCTCCTCGATCCTCGTTCCTCGCTCCTCGATCCTCGTTCCTCGATCCTCACTCCTCGCTCCTCCATTATCGCTCCTCGCTCCTCCATTATCGCTCCTCGCTCCTCGATCCTCGATCCTCGCTCCTCGATCCTCGTTCCTCGCTCCTCCATTATCGCTCCTCGCTCCTCGCTCCTCCATTATCGCTCCTCGCTCCTCGCTCCTCGATCCTCGCTCCTCGATCCTCCATTATCGCTCCTCGCTCCTCGATCCTCGCTCCTCGCTCCTCCATTATCGCTCCTCGCTCCTCGATCCTCGATCCTCGCTCCTCGATCCTCGTTCCTCGCTCCTCCATTATCGCTCCTCGCTCCTCCATTATCGCTCCTCGCTCCTCGATCCTCGCTCCTCGATCCTCCATTATCGCTCCTCGCTCCTCGCTCCTCGATCCTCGTTCCTCGCTCCTCCATTATCGCTCCTCGCTCCTCGATCCTCGATCCTCGATCATCGCTCCTCCATTATCGCTCCTCGCTCCTCCATTATCGCTCCTCGCTCCTCGATCCTCGATCCTCGTTCCTCGCTCCTCGCTCCTCCATTATCGCTCCTCGCTCCTCGATCCTCGATCCTCGCTCCTCGATCCTCGCTCCTCCATTATCGCTCCTCGCTCCTCGCTCCTCGCTCCTCGCTCCTCGATCCTCGCTCCTCCATTATCGCTCCTCGCTCCTCCATTATCGCTCCTCGCTCCTCGTTCCTCGCTCCTCGCTCCTCCATTATCGCTCCTCGCTCCTCCATTATCGCTCCTCGCTCCTCGCTCCTCGTTCCTCCATTATCGTTCCTCGCTCCTCGCTCCTCCATTATCGCTCCTCGTTCCTCCATTATCGCTCCTCGCACCTCGCTCCTCGATCCTCGCTCCTCCATTATCGCTCCTCGCTCCTCCATTATCGCTCCTCGCTCCTCGATCCTCGCTCCTCCATTATCGCTCCTCGCTCCTCGCTCCTCGCTCCTCGATCCTCGCTCCTCCATTATCGCTCCTCGCTCCTCGCTCCTCGATCCTCGCTCCTCCATTATCGCTCCTCGCTCCTCGATCCTCGTTCCTCGCTCCTCCATTATCGCTCCTCGCTCCTCGCTCCTCGATCCTCGCTCCTCCATTATCGCTCCTCGCTCCTCGATCCTCGCTCCTCCATTATCGCTCCTCGCTCCTCCATTATCGCTCCTCGCTCCTCGTTCCTCGCTCCTCGCTCCTCCATTATCGCTCCTCGCTCCTCCATTATCGCTCCTCGCTCCTCGCTCCTCGATCCTCGCTCCTCCATTATCGCTCCTCGCTCCTCCATTATCGCTCCTCGCTCCTCGATCCTCGCTCCTCGATCCTCGTTCCTCCATTATCGATCCTCGCTCCT
>JAPTMU010000164.1:155644-177276 GCA_028583405.1 Pogonophryne albipinna
ATTTTATTAGCCTTAACATGAAGTAACATCAAGTAACCCAACATGTTAAACAGTAAGAGTAGTAGTCATATTTCATAAACCCTTTGAAGAGTACTGTCACCGGTGTGATCATTCTATAATACACCATTTAAGCCCGGGGGAGAAATGCTAACGCTACATTAGCATCTGCGATCTGTTCTACTTCACGCTATCTGCACAAATGGTTGACATTAAACATTAAAAAGACCAGGCAGTTCAGAGAGAAAGGAAGGCAGCTCTGCATGATGTTCTTCTGGACGTGTTTCATTGTGGTGATAGTGAGGGTGAGAGGGTGAGGGTCAGGGTGAGGGTGAGAGGGTGATAGTGAGGGTGAGAGGGTGAGGGTGAGAGGGTGATAGTGAGGGTGAGAGGGTGATAGTGAGGGTGAGAGGGTGGTAGTGAGGGTGAGAGGGTGGTAGTGAGGGTGAGAGGGTGGTAGTGAGGGTGAGAGGGTGATAGGGAGGGTGAGAGGGTGATAGTGAGGGTTAGAGGGTGATAGTGAGGGTGAGAGGGTCAGGGTGAGGGTGAGAGGGTGAGGGTCAGGGTGAGGGTGAGGGTGAGAGGGTGATAGTGAGGGTTAGAGGGTGATAGTGAGGGTGAGAGGGTGATAGTGAGGGTGAGGGTCAGGGTGAGAGGGTGATAGTGAGGGTGAGAGGGTGAGGGTGAGAGGGTGATAGTGAGGGTGAGAGGGTGATAGTCAGGGTGAGAGGGTGATAGTGAGGGTGAGAGGGTGATAGTGAGGGTGAGAGGGTGATAGTGAGGGTGATAGTGAGGGTTAGAGGGTGATAGTGAGGGTGAGTGGGTGAGAGGGTCAGGGTGAGAGGGTGAGGGTCAGGGGGTGATAGTGAGGGTTAGAGGGTGATAGTGAGGGTGAGAGGGTGATAGTGAGGGTGAGAGGGTGAGGGTCAGGGTGATAGTGAGGGTGAGAGGGTGATAGTGAGGGTGAGAGGGTGATAGTGAGGGTGAGAGGGTGAGGGTCAGGGTGAGGGTGAGGGTCAGGGTGAGAGGGTGATAGTGAGGGTGAGAGGGTGATAGTGAGGGTGAGAGGGTGATAGTGAGGGGGAGAGGGTGAGAGGGTGATAGTGAGGGTGAGAGGGTCAGGGTGAGAGGGTGAGGGTCAGGGTGAGGGTGAGAGGGTGATAGTGAGGGTGAGAGGGTGATAGTGAGGGTGAGAGGGTGATAGTGAGGGTGAGAGGGTGATAGTGAGGGTTATAGGGTGATAGTGAGGGTTAGAGTGTGATAGTGAGGGTGAGAGGGTGATAGTGAGGGTTAGAGGGTGATAGTGAGGGTGAGAGGGTGATAGTGAGGGTGATAGTGAGGGTGAGAGGGTGATAGTGAGGGTGAGAGGGTGATAGTGAGGGTGAGAGGGTGATAGTGAGGGTGAGAGGGTGAGAGTGAGGGTGAGAGGGTGAGGGTCAGGGTGAGAGGGTGATAGTGATAGTGAGGGTGAGAGGGTGATAGTGAGGGTGAGAGTGTGATAGTGAGGGTGAGAGGGTGATAGTGAGGGTGATAGTGAGGGTGAGAGGGTGAGTGTGAGGGTGAGAGGGTGATAGTGAGGGTGAGAGGGTGATAGTGAGGGTGAGAGGGTGATAGTGAGGGTGAGAGGGTGATAGTGAGGGTGAGAGGGTGAGGGTCAGGGTGAGAGGGTGATAGTGAGGGTGAGAGGGTGATAGTGAGGGTGAGAGGGTGATAGTGAGGGTGAGAGGGTGAGGGTCAGGGTGAGAGGGTGAGAGGGTGATAGTGAGGGTGAGAGGGTGATAGTGAGGGTGAGAGGGTGAGGGTCAGGGTGAGAGGGTGATAGTGATAGTGAGGGTGAGAGGGTGATAGTGAGGGTGAGAGGGTGATAGTGAGGATGAGAGTGTGATAGTGAGGGTGAGAGGGTGATAGTGAGGGTGAGAGGGTGATAGTGAGGGTGAGAGGGTGATAGTGAGGGTGAGAGTGAGGGTGAGAGGGTGATAGTGAGGGTGAGAGGGTGATAGTGAGGGTGAGAGGGTGATAGTGAGGGGAGTCAATCCCTTTGTTGACAGCAGTGACGGCCATCTTGGTGACGTGTGTTGTTGTGAGAGACCAGAGATGGTTCATTCAGCGTTTCACACAAAGTGTTTCTCCACACTTTGTGTGTTTTGACTGAAGAAGGATCTTTTGAATGGACAAACATCATGCGTTTAATTCATGGCTCAATTCAAACGGGATCGAAAGATATTCTTTCTCTCTCCATTGACTTCAATGCATGATCTCTCAGAAATAAGGTCCATGGAGGAAGGGGAGGGGCTTCACCTCTCTGTGAGCAGCAGTATTAAAGAAAGGGTTACCAGCAGTATCACTCGCAGTATGCCCAGTAGTATTGTTAGTAGTATAGGTAGTATCAGCAGTAGTATTGTTAGTAGTATAGGTAGTATCAGCAGTAGTATTGTTAGTAGTATAGGTAGTATCAGCAGTAGTATTGTTAGTAGTATAGGTAGTATCAGCAGTAGTATTGTTAGAAGTATAGGTAGTATCAGCAGTAATATTGTTAGTAGTATAGGTAGTATCAGCAGTAATATTGTTAGTAGTATAGGTAGTATCAGCAGTAGTATTGTTAGAAGTATAGGTAGTATCAGCAGTAGTATTGTTAGTAGTATAGGTAGTATCAGCAGTAGTATTGTTAGTAGTATAGGTAGTATCAGCAGTAATATTGTTAGTAGTATAGGTAGTATTCCCTGTAGTATTCCCAGTAGTATTGTTAGTAGTATAGGTAGTATCAGCAGTAGTATTGTTAGTAGTATAGGTAGTATCAGCAGTAATATTGTTAGTAGTATAGGTAGTATTCCCTGTAGTATTGTTAGTAGTATAGGTAGTATTCCCAGTAGTATTGTTAGTAGTATAGGTAGTATCAGCAATAGTATTGTTAGTAGTATAGGTAGTATTCCCAGTAGTATTGTTAGTAGTATAGGTAGTATTCCCAGTAGTATTGTTAGTAGTATAGGTAGTATTCCCTGTAGTATAGGTAGTATTCCCTGTAGTATGCCCAGTAGTATTGTTAGTAGTATAGGTAGTATCAGCAGTAGTATTGTTAGTAGTATAGGTAGTATCAGCAGTAGTATTGTTAGTAGTATAGGTAGTATCAGCAGTAGTATTGTTAGTAGTATAGGTAGTATCAGCAGTAGTATTGTTAGTAGTATAGGTAGTATCAGCAGTAGTATTGTTAGTAGTATAGGTAGTATTCCCAGTAGTATTGTTAGTAGTATAGGTAGTATTCCCTGTAGTATAGGTAGTATTCCCTGTAGTATTCCCAGTAGTATTGTTAGTAGTATAGGTAGTATTCCCTGTAGTATTCCCAGTAGTATTGTTAGTAGTATAGGTAGTATCAGCAGTAGTATTGTTAGTAGTATAGGTAGTATCAGCAGTAGTATTGTTAGTAGTATAGGTAGTATCAGCAGTAGTATTCCCAGTAGTATAGGTAGTATTCCCAGTAGTATTGTTAGTAGTATAGGTAGTATTCCCAGTAGTATTGTTAGTAGTATAGGTAGTATTCCCTGTAGTATTGGTAGTACTCCCTGTAGTATTCCCAGTAGTATTGTTAGTAGTATAGGTAGTATTCCCAGTAGTATTGTTAGTAGTATAGGTAGTATTCCCAGTAGTATTGTTAGTAGTATAGGTAGTATCAGCAGTAGTATTGTTAGTAGTATAGGTAGTATCAGCAGTAGTATTGTTAGTAGTATAGGTAGTATCAGCAGTAGTATAGGTAGTATCAGCAGTAGTATTGTTAGTAGTATAGGTAGTATCAGCAGTAGTATTGTTAGTAGTATAGGTAGTATCAGCAGTAGTATTGTTAGTAGTATAGGTAGTATCAGCAGTAGTATTGTTAGTAGTATAGGTAGTATTCCCTGTAGTATTCCCAGTAGTATTGTTAGTAGTATAGGTAGTATTCCCTGTAGTATTCCCAGTAGTATTGTTAGTAGTATAGGTAGTATCAGCAGTAGTATTGTTAGTAGTATAGGTAGTATTCCCAGTAGTATTGTTAGTAGTATAGGTAGTATCAGCAGTAGTATTGTTAGTAGTATAGGTAGTATTCCCAGTAGTATTGTTAGTAGTATAGGTAGTATCAGCAGTAGTATTGTTAGTAGTATAGGTAGTATCAGCAGTAGTATTGTTAGTAGTATAGGTAGTATTCCCTGTAGTATAGGTAGTATTCCCTGTAGTATTCCCTGTAGTATTGTTAGTAGTATAGATAGTATTCCCAGTAGTATTGTTAGTAGTATAGGTAGTATCAGCAGTAGTATTGTTAGTAGTATAGGTAGTATTCCCAGTAGTATTGTTAGTAGTATAGGTAGTATCAGCAGTAGTATTGTTAGTAGTATAGGTAGTATTCCCAGTAGTATTGTTAGTAGTATAGGTAGTATCAGCAGTAGTATTGTTAGTAGTATAGGTAGTATTCCCAGTAGTATTGTTAGTAGTATAGGTAGTATCAGCAGTAGTATTGTTAGTAGTATAGGTAGTATTCCCAGTAGTATTGTTAGTAGTATAGGTAGTATCAGCAGTAGTATTGTTAGTAGTATAGGTAGTATCAGCAGTAGTATTGTTAGTAGTATAGGTAGTATCAGCAGTAGTATTGTTAGTAGTATAGGTAGTATCAGCAGTAGTATTGTTAGTAGTATAGGTAGTATTCCCTGTAGTATAGGTAGTATTCCCTGTAGTATTCCCTGTAGTATTGTTAGTAGTATAGATAGTATTCCCAGTAGTATTGTTAGTAGTATAGGTAGTATCAGCAGTAGTATTGTTAGTAGTATAGGTAGTATTCCCAGTAGTATTGTTAGTAGTATAGGTAGTATCAGCAGTAGTATTGTTAGTAGTATAGGTAGTATTCCCAGTAGTATTGTTAGTAGTATAGGTAGTATCAGCAGTAGTATTGTTAGTAGTATAGGTAGTATCAGCAGTAGTATTGTTAGTAGTATAGGTAGTATCAGCAGTAGTATTGTTAGTAGTATAGGTAGTATCAGCAGTAGTATTAGTATAGGTAGTATTCCCAGTAGTATTGTTAGTAGTATAGGTAGTATTCCATGTAGTATAGGTAGTATCAGCAGTAGTATTATTAGTAGTATAGGTAGTATTCCCAGTAGTATTGTTAGTAGTATAGGTAGTATTCCATGTAGTATAGGTAGTATCAGCAGTAGTATTATTAGTAGTATAGGTAGTATTCCCAGTAGTAACATATGAAGTGTTAGCATTATAACAGGAAGTCTTATCAGTGGTATCACTCGCAGTATTAGCAGTGTCTTGCATTGACTTCCTGCCATGAGTTTCAGAATAAGAGCGTACCGTCCAGCAGCTCGTAGATCAGCACGAAGTTGTTCTTCACGTTCTCCTCGCTGATCTTCCCGAAGTATGCGGTCATGACGTCACACATCTTGTAGAGGAACTCGAACACCATGCAGGCGTTGACGTTCTGCCGCGTGGCGGCCGCCAGCCACACGTTGGAGCGCTTCACATGGAAGAAGCTGGTCCGGGCGATGTTAGAGACCGGAGAGCGCACCTGGTGCCGGGCGTGGATCACGCTCACCCGGAACGCATCTACCGCATTCCTCCTGGAGAGAGAAGAAGAAACATCACTTCCTGTTACACATCACAAGCTAACAGGAACGCATCTACCACATTCCTCCTGAGAGAAGAAGAATCACTTCCTGTTACACATCACAAGCTAACAGGAACGCATCTACCGCATTCCTCCTGGAGAGAGAAGAAGAAACATCACTTCCTGTTACACATCACAAGCTAACAGGAACGCATCTACCGCATTCCTCCTGAGAGAAGAAGAATCACTTCCTGTTACACATCACAAGCTAACAGGAACGCATCTACCGCATTCCTCCTGAGAGAAGAAGAATCACTTCCTGTTACACATCATCATCACATGAATTGAAACAAAACACGGTATCGACTGAGGAGTGAGTCCCGTGAGGTTCATGTGTTCTCTTCACTCTGCTGGGAAACTGCCTCGTCCAATCAGTGAGCGAGACACAGTAAGGGGGCGGGGCGAGTGTCTGAGAATTTCACCGGAGGATGACTCTGGCCCTGTCTCAGGTCGACTATTTTCATTTCCTCGCTCCTCGGTCTCACCGGAAGTTGATTTGTCTGCGCCATCTTGAGTACTCTTATTTCTGCCGGAGGAGCGAGGATCGAGGAGCGAGGAGCGAGGATCGAGGATCGAGGAGCGAGGATCGAGGATCGAGGATCGAGGAGCGAGGATCGAGGATCGAGGAGCGAGGATCGAGGAGCGAGGATCGAGGAGCGAGGATCGAGGATCGAGGATCGAGGAGCGAGGATCGAGGATCGAGGATCGAGGATCGAGGATCGAGGATCGAGGATCGAGGAGCGAGGAGCGAGGATCGAGGAGCGAGGAGCGAGGATCGAGGATCGAGGAGCGAGGATCGAGGAGCGAGGAGCGAGGATCGAGGATCGAGGATCGAGGAGCGAGGATCGAGGAGCGAGGAGCGAGGAGCGAGGAGCGAGGATCGAGGAGCGAGGATCGAGGAGCGAGGAGCGAGGAGCGAGGATCGAGGATCGAGGATCGAGGAGCGAGGAGCGAGGATCGAGGAGCGAGGAGCGAGGATCGAGGATCGAGGATCGAGGAGCGAGGAGCGAGGAGCGAGGATCGAGGAGCGAGGATCGAGGAGCGAGGATCGAGGATCGAGGAGCGAGGAGCGAGGAGCGAGGAGCGAGGAGCGAGGAGCGAGGATCGAGGATCGAGGAGCGAGGATCGAGGAGCGAGGATCGAGGATCGAGGATCGAGGAGCGAGGAGCGAGGAGCGAGGAGCGAGGAGCGAGGATCGAGGAGCGAGGAGCGAGGAGCGAGGAGCGAGGAGCGAGGAGCCACCAGACCATCCTCCGGTGGAATCCACAGACACTCGCCCCGCCCCCTTACTGTGTCTCGCTCACTGATTGGACGAGGCAGTTTCCCAGCAGAGTGAAGAAAACACATGAACCTCACGGGACTCACTCCTCAGTCTATACCGTGTTTATCTGAACAACAAAGGGGTCAAAAATCATTTTATTCATTTATTGGAAACATTTTCATGATCGCTTTTTTCGTTTATACATTTTAAGAATGGCGTTTATCTTTTTTGAGAATGAGTTCTTATTTAATGTATTTGGGTCCACAAGAGATGATACACATGTGTGTGTCAGTAAATGTGTACTAACAGAGTGGGGGGGGGGGGGGGGGAGTGGGGGGGGGGGGGGGAACAACGGGGACAGAGCTGCTGTCAGACCATCAGCTGTGCAGCGTCATCACAAACGGACGTCGCTTCACGCTCCGGAGGAAAGGACGTCCCTTTGCTCTGAAAACTCATTTCCTGCTTCTCGTGGTTTCCTCTCTCCTTGCTCCCTGGAGGAGGGACTAGACGCAGGGAAACGACGCAAGTGAGTGACGCAAGGAATCCATTTAACCGACCTGAGACGGGCCCCAGTTGCTTTGACTTTATTAAAGACTTTCTGACACAACCCAAATCACATGGAGGAATCCCATTGGACCAGGGAGATGCTGCCTTCAGGGACCAACACAACCAGGGAGATGCTGCCTTCAGGGACCAACACAACCAGGGAGATGCTGCCTTCAGGGACCAACACAACCAGGGAGATGCTGCCTTCAGGGACCAACACAACCAGGGAGATGCTGCCTTCAGGGACCAACACAACCAGGGAGATGCTGCCTTCAGGGACCAACACAACCAGGGAGATGCTGCCTTCAGGGACCAACGCAACCAGGGAGATGCTGCCTTCAGGGACCAACACAACCAGGGAGATGCTGCCTTCAGGGACCAACGCAACCAGGGAGATGCTGCCTTCAGGGACCAACACAACCAGGGAGATGCTGCCTTCAGGGACCAACACAACCAGGGAGATGCTGCCTTCAGGGACCAACACAACCAGGGAGATGCTGCCTTCAGGGACCAACACAACCAGGGAGATGCTGCCTTCAGGGACCAACACAACCAGGGAGATGCTGCCTTCAGGGACCAACGCAACCAGGGAGATGCTGCCTTCAGGGACCAACACAACCAGGGAGATGCTGCCTTCAGGGACCAACACAACCAGGGAGATGCTGCCTTCAGGGACCACATCAGAAACAGATGATTATAGATTATCTCTGACTCACCCGATGTCATCGCGGTAAACTCGGGAGATCAAAACCTCCCCCTTGTGGTTATAGATGAAGAGTCCTCCAATCATGGTTGCTTCTCCTCAGAGCATTATGAGAGACCTGCAGAGAAGAGGACTCTTTAAAGTACAGACACTACTGATACACACCTGAACATCAGCAGGAGAGGACTCTTTAAAGTAGAGACACTACATACTGATATACACCTGCACATCAGCAGGAGAGGACTCTTTAAAGTAGAGACACTACATACTGATATACACCTGAACATCAGCAGGAGAGGACTCTTTAAAGTAGAGACACTATATACTGATACACACCTGAACATCAGCAGGAGAGGACTCTTTAAAGTAGAGACACTACATACTGATATACACCTGAACATCAGCAGGAGAGGACTCTTTAAAGTAGAGACACTACATACTGATATACACCTGAACATCAGCAGGAGAGGACTCTTTAAAGTAGAGACATTACATACTGATATACACCTGAACATCAGCAGAAGAGGACTCTTTAAAGTAGAGACACTACATACTGATATACACCTGAACATCAGCAGGAGAGGACTCTTTAAAGTAGAGACACTACATACTGATATACACCTGAACATCAGCAGGAGAGGACTCTTTAAAGTAGAGACACTACATACTGATATACACCTGAACATCAGCAGGAGAGGACTCTTTAAAGTAGAGACACTACTGATATACACCTGAACATCAGCAGGAGAGGACTCTTTAAAGTAGAGACACTACATACTGATTTACACCTGAACATCATCAGGAGAGGACTCTTTAAAGTAGAGACACTACATACTGATATACACCTGAATATCAGCAGGAGAGGACTCTTTAAAGTAGAGACACTACATACTGATATACACCTGAACATCAGCAGGAGAGGACTCTTTAAAGTAGAGACACTACATACTGATATACACCTGAACATCAGCAGGAGAGGACTCTTTAAAGTAGAGACACTACTGATATACACCTGAACATCAGCAGGAGAGGACTCTTTAAAGTAGAGACACTACATACTGATATACACCTGAACATCAGCAGGAGAGGACTCTTTAAAGTAGAGACACTACTGATATACACCTGAACATCAGCAGGAGAGGACTCTTTAAAGTAGAGACACTACATACTGATATACACCTGAACATCAGCAGGAGAGGACTCTTTAATGTAGAGACACTACATACTGATATACACCTGAACATCAGCAGGAGAGGACTCTTTAAAGTAGAGACACTACATACTGATATACACCTGAACATCAGCAGGAGAGGACTCTTTAAAGTAGAGACACTACATACTGATATACACCTGAACATCAGCAGGAGAGGACTCTTTAAAGTAGAGACACTACATACTGATATACACCTGAACATCAGCAGGAGAGGACTCTTTAAAGTAGAGACACTACTGATATACACCTGAACATCAGCAGGAGAGGACTCTTTAAAGTAGAGACACTACATACTGATTTACACCTGAACATCATCAGGAGAGGACTCTTTAAAGTAGAGACACTACATACTGATATACACCTGAATATCAGCAGGAGAGGACTCTTTAAAGTAGAGACACTACATACTGATATACACCTGAACATCAGCAGGAGAGGACTCTTTAAAGTAGAGTCACTACATACTGATATACACCTGAACATCAACAGGAGAGGACTCTTTAAAGTAGAGACACTACATACTGATATACACCTGAACATCAGCAGGAGAGGACTCTTTAAAGTAGAGACACTACATACTGATATACACCTGAACATCAGCAGGAGAGGACTCTTTAAAGTAGAGACACTACTGATATACACCTGAACATCAGCAGGAGAGGACTCTTTAAAGTAGAGACACTACATACTGATATACACCTGAACATCAGCAGGAGAGGACTCTTTAAAGTAGAGACACTACTGATATACACCTGAACATCAGCAGGAGAGGACTCTTTAAAGTAGAGACACTACATACTGATATACACCTGAACATCAGCAGGAGAGGACTCTTTAATGTAGAGACACTACATACTGATATACACCTGAACATCAGCAGGAGAGGACTCTTTAAAGTAGAGACACTACATACTGATATACACCTGAACATCAGCAGGAGAGGACTCTTTAAAGTAGAGACACTACATACTGATATACAGCTGAACATCAGCAGGGGAGGACTCTTTAAAGTAGAGACACTACATACTGATATACACCTGAACATCAGCAGGAGAGAACTCTTTAAAGTAGAGACACTACATACTGATATACACCTGAACATCAGCAGGAGAGGACTCTTTAAAGTAGAGACACTACATACTGATATACACCTGAACATCAGCAGGAGAGGACTCTTTAAAGTAGAGACACTACATACTGATATACACCTGAACATCAGCAGGAGAGGACTCTTTAAAGTAGAGACTCTACATACTGATATACACCTGAACATCAGCAGGAGAGGACTCTTTAAAGTAGAGACACTACATACTGATATACACCTGAACATCAGCAGGAGAGGACTCTTTAAAGTAGAGACACTACATACTGATATACACCTGAACATCAGCAGGAGAGGACTCTTTAAAGTAGAGACACTACATACTGATATACACCTGAACATCAGCAGGAGAGGACTCTTTAAAGTAGAGACACTACATACTGATATACACCTGAACATCAGCAGGAGAGGACTCTTTAAAGTAGAGACACTACATACTGATATACACCTGAACATCAGCAGGAGAGGACTCTTTAAAGTAGAGACACTACATACTGATATACACCTGAACATCAGCAGGAGAGGGACTCTTTAAAGTAGAGACACTACATACTGATATACACCTGAACATCAGCAGGAGAGGACTCTTTAAAGTAGAGACACTACATACTGATATACACCTGAACATCAGCAGGAGAGGACTCTTTAAAGTAGAGACACTACATACTGATATACACCTGAACATCAGCAGGAGAGGACTCTTTAAAGTAGAGACACTACTGATATACACCTGAACATCAGCAGGAGAGGACTCTTTAAAGTAGAGACACTACATACTGATATACACCTGAACATCAGCAGGAGAGAACTCTTTAAAGTAGAGACACTACATACTGATATACACCTGAACATCAGCAGGAGAGGACTCTTTAAAGTAGAGACACTACATACTGATATACACCTGAACATCAGCAGGAGAGGACTCTTTAAAGTAGAGACACTACATACTGATATACACCTGAACATCAGCAGGAGAGGACTCTTTAAAGTAGAGACACTACATACTGATATACACCTGAACATCAGCAGGAGAGGACTCTTTAAAGTAGAGACACTACATACTGATATACACCTGAACATCAGCAGGAGAGGACTCTTTAAAGTAGAGACACTACATACTGATATACACCTGAACATCAGCAGGAGGGGACTCTTTAAAGTAGAGACACTACATACTGATATACACCTGAACATCAGCAGGAGAGGACTCTTTAAAGTAGAGACACTACATACTGATATACACCTGAACATCAGCAGGAGAGGACTCTTTAAAGTAGAGACACTACATACTGATATACACCTGAACATCAGCAGGAGAGGACTCTTTAAAGTAGAGACACTACTGATATACACCTGAACATCAGCAGGAGAGGACTCTTTAAAGTAGAGACACTACATACTGATATACACCTGAACATCAGCAGGAGAGAACTCTTTAAAGTAGAGACACTACATACTGATATACACCTGAACATCAGCAGGAGAGGACTCTTTAAAGTAGAGACACTACATACTGATATACACCTGAACATCAGCAGGAGAGGACTCTTTAAAGTAGAGACACTACATACTGATATACACCTGAACATCAGCAGGAGAGGACTCTTTAAAGTAGAGACACTACATACTGATATACACCTGAACATCAGCAGGAGAGGACTCTTTAAAGTAGAGACACTACATACTGATATACACCTGAACATCAGCAGGAGAGGACTCTTTAAAGTAGAGACATGACATGTTAAATATCAACCAATGAAATCAACCAACATCTGTCCTGACACACACACACACACACACACACACACACACACACACACACACACACACACACACACACACACACACACACACACACACACACACACACACACACACACACACACACACACACACACACACACACACACACACACACACACACACACACACACACACACACACACACACACACACACACACACACACACACACAGTCCTCTCACCTGCAGAGAGGTGATGTGTCCTCGCGGGATCAGGTAGGCTATATAAAGCTGTCTCTCTGTCTGTCTCTCTCTAACCTGTCTGTCTCTCTCTAAGCTGTCTGTCTCTCTCTAACCTGTCTGTCTCTCTCTAACCTGTCTGTCTCTCTCTAAGCTGTCTGTCTCTCTCTAACCTGTCTGTCTCTCTCTAACCTGTCTGTCTCTCTCTAAGCTGTCTGTATGTCTCTAACCTGTCTGTCTCTCTCTAACCTGTCTGTCTCTATCTAACCTGTCTGTCTCTCTCTAAGCTGTCTGTCTCTCTCTAAGCTGTCTGTCTCTATCTAACCTGTCTGTCTCTCTCTAAGCTGTCTGTCTCTATCTAACCTGTCTGTCTCTATCTAACCTGTCTGTCTCTCTCTAACCTGTCTGTCTCTCTCTAAGCTGTCTGTCTCTCTCTAACCTGTCTGTCTCTATCTAACCTGTCGGTCTCTCTCTAAGCTGTCTGTCTCTCTCTAACCTGTCTGTCTCTCTCTAAGCTGTCTGTATGTCTCTCTCTAACCGGTCTGTCTCTCTCTAACCGATCTGTATGTCTCGCTGTAACCTGTCTGTCTCTCCTCCAGCAGCTCCGCTCTTCTCAAGATGTCGGTGTGTCAGCTGACTAGAGCCGGCCGCGTCCCGCTTCGCGCAGCCCTCCCTCCTCTTCCTCCTCCTCTTCCTCCTCCTCTTCTCCCTCCTCCTCCTCCCTCCTCTTCCTTCTCCTGATTATCCACTACCTCTCACCACAGACACAAACTGGTTACCTTGATGGTCTGTAAATGGTTCCAAACCGACAGAGGCTGCTAACCGAGGCTGCGAGGAGAGGATTGGGACGCGGCCCATTCTGCAGGGGAGTCATGGTGGGAGGGGGAAGTGACGTTACAACACCATGACTGGTTTATAAGGGTTTATACTATAGTCTGTATTTACAAAGGTTTAAAGTCTGTATTTACAAAGGTTTAAAGTCTGTATTTATTAAGGTTTAAAGTCTGTATTTATAAAGGTTTAAAGTCTGTATTTATAAAGGTTTAAAGTCTGTATTTATAAAGGTTTAAAGTCTGTATTTATTAAGGTTTAAAGTCTGTATTTATTAAGGTTTAATGTCTGTATTTATAAAGGTTTAAAGTCTGTATTTATAAAGGTTTAAAGTCTGTATTTATAAAGGTTTAAAGTCTGTATTTATTAAGGTTTAAAGTCTGTATTTATTAAGGTTTAATGTCTGTATTTATAAAGGTTTAAAGTCTGTATTTATAAAGGTTTAAAGTCTGTATTTATAAAGGTTTAAAGTCTGTATTTATTAAGGTTTAAAGTCTGTATTTATTAAGGTTTAATGTCTGTATTTATAAAGGTTTAAAGTCTGTATTTATAAAGGTTTAAAGTCTGTATTTATTAAGGTTTAAAGTCTGTATTTATTAAGGTTTAAAGTCTGTATTTATTAAGGTTTAAAGTCTGTATTTATAAAGGTTTAAAGTCTGTATTTATTAAGGTTTAAAGTCTGTATTTATTAAGGTTTAAACTATAGACGTAAACTTGAAATCTGACTTTTTCTCAAAATCAAAACATTTAGATTTTTTTCTCAAAATTCTGACTTTTAAAAAAAAATCGGACTTTTTAAAAACCATATAAAAAGTGTTTCGTTACGGCTCGGCTCTGGGGCTCTGCATAAACCGGAGAGTCCCAGAGAATCTGCATAAACCGGAGAGTCCCAGAGGCTCTGCATAAACCGGAGAGTCCCAGAGGCTCTGGGGCTCTGCATAAACCGGAGAGTCCCAGAGGCTCTGGGGCTCTGACATAAACCGGAGAGTCCCAGAGGCTCTGGGGCTCTGACATAAACCAGAGAGTCCCAGAGGCTCTGGGGCTCTGCATAAACCGGAGAGTCCCAGAGGCTCTGGGGCTCTGCATAAACCGGAGAGTCCCAGAGGCTCTGGGGCTCTGACATAAACCGGAGAGTCCCAGAGGCTCTGGGGCTCTGCATAAACCAGAGAGTCCCAGAGGCTCTGGGGCTCTGCATAAACCAGAGAGTCCCAGAGGCTCTGGGGCTCTGACATAAACCGGAGAGTCCCAGGGGCTCTGGGGCTCTGACATAAACCGGAGAGTCCCAGAGGCTCTGGGGCTCTGACATAAACCGGAGAGTCCCAGAGGCTCTGGGGCTCTGACATAAACCGGAGAGTCCCAGAGGCTCTGGGGCTCTGCATAAACCGGAGAGTCCCAGAGGCTCTGCATAAACCAGAGAGTCCCAGAGGCTCTGGGGCTCTGCATAAACCGGAGAGTCCCAGAGGCTCTGGGGCTCTGCATAAACCGGAGAGTCCCAGAGGCTCTGGGGCTCTGCATAAACCGGAGAGTCCCAGAGGCTCTGCATAAACCGGAGAGTCCCAGAGGCTCTGGGGTTCTGACATAAACCGGAGAGTCCCAGAGGCTCTGCATAAACCGGAGAGTCCCAGAGGCTCTGGGGCTCTGACATAAACCGGAGAGTCCCAGAGGCTCTGGGGCTCTGACATAAACCGGAGAGTCCCAGAGGCTCTGGGGCTCTGACATAAACCGGAGAGTCCCAGAGGCTCTGACATAAACCGGAGAGTCCCAGAGGCTCTGGGGCTCTGACATAAACCGGAGAGTCCCAGAGGCTCTGACATAAACCGGAGAGTCCCAGAGGCTCTGCATAAACCGGAGAGTCCCAGAGGCTCTGGGGCTATGACATAAACCGGAGAGTCCCAGAGGCTCTGGGGCTCTGCATAAACCGGAGAGTCCCAGAGGCTCTGCATAAACCAGAGAGTCCCAGAGGCTCTGGGGCTCTGCATAAACCGGAGAGTCCCAGAGGCTCTGGGGCTCTGACATAAACCGGAGAGTCCCAGAGGCTCTGACATAAACCGGAGAGTCCCAGAGGCTCTGCATAAACCGGAGAGTCCCAGAGGCTCTGGGGCTATGACATAAACCGGAGAGTCCCAGAGGCTCTGGGGCTCTGACATAAACCGGAGAGTCCCAGAGGCTCTGGGGCTCTGCATAAACCGGAGAGTCCCAGAGGCTCTGCATAAACCGGAGAGTCCCAGAGGCTCTGGGGCTCTGACATAAACCAGAGAGTCCCAGAGGCTCTGGGGCTCTGACATAAACCGGAGAGTCCCAGAGGCTCTGACATAAACCGGAGAGTCCCAGAGGCTCTGCATAAACCGGAGAGTCCCAGAGGCTCTGGGGCTATGACATAAACCGGAGAGTCCCAGAGGCTCTGGGGCTCTGACATAAACCGGAGAGTCCCAGAGGCTCTGCATAAACCGGAGAGTCCCAGAGGCTCTGGGGCTCTGACATAAACCGGAGAGTCCCAGAGGCTCTGGGGCTCTGACATAAACCGGAGAGTCCCAGAGGCTCTGGGGCTCTGCATAAACCGGAGAGTCCCAGAGGCTCTGGGGCTCTGACATAAACCGGAGAGTCCCAGAGGCTCTGGGGCTCTGCATAAACCGGAGAGTCCCAGAGGCTCTGCATAAACCGGAGAGTCCCAGAGCCTCTGGGGCTCTGACATAAACCAGAGAGTCCCAGAGGCTCTGGGGCTCTGACATAAACCGGAGAGTCCCAGAGGCTCTGCATAAACCGGAGAGTCCCAGAGGCTCTGGGGCTCTGACATAAACCGGAGAGTCCCAGAGGCTCTGGGGCTCTGACATAAACCGGAGAGTCCCAGAGGCTCTGGGGCTCTGACATAAACCGGAGAGTCCCAGAGGCTCTGCATAAACCAGAGAGTCCCAGAGGCTCTGCATAAACCAGAGAGTCCCAGAGGCTCTGGGGCTCTGACATAAACCAGAGAGTCCCAGAGGCTCTGACATAAACCGGAGAGTCCCAGAGGCTCTGGGGCTCTGCATAAACCAGAGAGTCCCAGAGGCTCTGGGGCTCTGACATAAACCGGAGAGTCCCAGAGGCTCTGCATAAACCAGAGAGTCCCAGAGGCTCTGGGGCTCTGACATAAACCGGAGAGTCCCAGAGGCTCTGGGGCTCTGACATAAACCGGAGAGTCCCAGAGGCTCTGGGGCTCTGACATAAACCGGAGAGTCCCAGAGGCTCTGGGGCTCTGACATAAACCGGAGAGTCCCAGAGGCTCTGGGGCTCTGCATACACCAGAGAGTCCCAGAGGCTCTGGGGCTCTGCATAAACCAGAGAGTCCCAGAGGCTCTGGGGCTCTGACATAAACCGGAGAGTCCCAGGGGCTCTGGGGCTCTGACATAAACCGGAGAGTCCCAGAGGCTCTGGGGCTCTGACATAAACCGGAGAGTCCCAGAGGCTCTGGGGCTCTGACATAAACCGGAGAGTCCCAGAGGCTCTGGGGCTCTGCATAAACCGGAGAGTCCCAGAGGCTCTGCATAAACCAGAGAGTCCCAGAGGCTCTGGGGCTCTGCGTAAACCGGAGAGTCCCAGAGGCTCTGGGGCTCTGCATAAACCGGAGAGTCCCAGAGGCTCTGGGGCTCTGCATAAACCGGAGAGTCCCAGAGGCTCTGCATGAACCGGAGAGTCCCAGAGGCTCTGGGGCTCTGACATAAACCGGAGAGTCCCAGAGGCTCTGCATAAACCGGAGAGTCCCAGAGGCTCTGGGGCTCTGACATAAACCGGAGAGTCCCAGAGGCTCTGGGGCTCTGACATAAACCGGAGAGTCCCAGAGGCTCTGACATAAACCGGAGAGTCCCAGAGGCTCTGCATAAACCGGAGAGTCCCAGAGGCTCTGGGGCTCTGGGACTCTGACATAAACCGGAGAGTCCCAGAGGCTCTGGGGCTCTGACATAAACCGGAGAGTCCCAGAGGCTCTGACATAAACCGGAGAGTCCCAGAGGCTCTGCATAAACCGGAGAGTCCCAGAGGCTCTGGGGCTATGACATAAACCGGAGAGTCCCAGAGGCTCTGGGGCTCTGCATAAACCGGAGAGTCCCAGAGGCTCTGCATAAACCAGAGAGTCCCAGAGGCTCTGGGGCTCTGCATAAACCGGAGAGTCCCAGAGGCTCTGGGGCTCTGACATAAACCGGAGAGTCCCAGAGGCTCTGACATAAACCGGAGAGTCCCAGAGGCTCTGCATAAACCGGAGAGTCCCAGAGGCTCTGGGGCTATGACATAAACCGGAGAGTCCCAGAGGCTCTGGGGCTCTGACATAAACCGGAGAGTCCCAGAGGCTCTGGGGCTCTGCATAAACCGGAGAGTCCCAGAGGCTCTGCATAAACCGGAGAGTCCCAGAGGCTCTGGGGCTCTGACATAACCAGAGAGTCCCAGAGGCTCTGGGGCTCTGACATAAACCGGAGAGTCCCAGAGGCTCTGACATAAACCGGAGAGTCCCAGAGGCTCTGCATAAACCGGAGAGTCCCAGAGGCTCTGGGGCTATGACATAAAACCGGAGAGTCCCAGAGGCTCTGCATAAACCGGAGAGTCCCAGAGGCTCTGGGGCTCTGACATAAACCGGAGAGTCCCAGAGGCTCTGGGGCTCTGACATAAACCGGAGAGTCCCAGAGGCTCTGGGGCTCTGCATAAACCGGAGAGTCCCCAGAGGCTCTGCATAAACCGGAGAGTCCCAGAGCCTCTGGGGCTCTGACATAAACCAGAGAGTCCCAGAGGCTCTGGGCTCTGACATAAACCGGAGAGTCCCAGAGGCTCTGCCTAAACCGGAGAGTCCCAGAGGCTCTGGGGCTCTGACATAAACCGGAGAGTCCCAGAGGCTCTGGGGCTCTGACATAAACCGGAGAGTCCCAGAGGCTCTGGGGCTCTGACATAAACCGGAGAGTCCCAGAGGCTCTGCATAAACCAGAGAGTCCCAGAGGCTCTGCATAAACCAGAGAGTCCCAGAGGCTCTGACATAAACCGGAGAGTCCCAGAGGCTCTGGGGCTCTGCATAAACCAGAAAGTCCCAGAGGCTCTGCATAAACCAGAGAGTCCCAGAGGCTCTGGGGCTCTGACATAAACCGGAGAGTCCCAGAGGCTCTGGGGCTCTGACATAAACCGGAGAGTCCCAGAGGCTCTGGGGCTCTGACATAAACCGGAGAGTCCCAGGGGCTCTGACATAAACCGGAGAGTCCCAGAGGCTCTGGGGCTATGACATAAACCGGAGAGTCCCAGAGGCTCTGCATAAACCAGAGAGTCCCAGAGGCTCTGGGGCTCTGACATAAACCGGAGAGTCCCAGAGGCTCTGCATAAACCAGAGAGTCCCAGAGGCTCTGGGGCTCTGACATAAACCAGAGAGTCCCAGAGGCTCTGGGGCTATGACATAAACCGGAGAGTCCCAGAGGCTCTGGGGCTATGACATAAACCGGAGAGTCCCAGAGGCTCTGCATAAACCAGAGAGTCCCAGAGGCTCTGGGGCTCTGACATAAACCGGAGAGTCAAGGTTTGACAATATAACAATCGAATGAGCGAAACCAGCAACAGGTCCCCGAGGAGTGTGAGAGGGCCCCGAGGAGTGAGAGAGGGCCCAGAGGAGAGAGAGAGGGCCCAGAGGAGAGAGAGAGGGCCCCGAGGAGTGAGAGAGGGCCCAGAGGAGAGAGAGAGGGCCCAGAGGAGAGAGAGAGGTGCCCAGAGGAGAGAGAGAGGGCCCAGAGGAGTGAGAGAGCGCCCGAGGAGAGAGAGAGGGCCCCGAGGAGAGAGAGAGGGCCCAGAGGAGAGAGAGCGCCCCGAGGAGTGAGAGAGCGCCCCGAGGAGTGAGAGAGCGCCCCGAGGAGAGAGAGAGGGCCCAGAGGAGAGAGAGAGAGCCCAGAGGAGAGAGAGAGGGCCCAGAGGAGAGAGAGCGCCCCGAGGAGTGAGAGAGGGGCCCCGAGGAGAGAGAGAGGGCCCAGAGGAGAGAGAGAGGGCCCAGAGGAGACAGAGCGCCCCGAGGAGTGAGAGAGCGCCCCGAGGAGTGAGAGAGGGCCCCGAGGAGAGAGAGAGGGGCCCGAGGAGTGAGTGAGAGCCCCGAGGAGTGAGAGAGGTCCCAGAGGAGTGAGAGAGGTCCCCGAGGAGTGAGAGAGGTCCCCGAGGAGTGAGAGAGCGCCCCGAGGAGTGAGAGAGGGCCCCGAGAGAGAGAGAGGGCCCCGAGGAGGTGAGAGAGGGCCCCGAGGAGTGAGAGAGCGCCCCGAGGAGAGAGAGAGGCCCAGAGGAGAGAGAGGTGCCCCGAGGAGTGAGAGAGGGCCCCGAGGAGTGAGAGAGCGCCCCGAGGAGAGAGAGAGGGCCCAGAGGAGAGAGAGCGCCCCGAGGAGTGAGAGAGCGCCCCGAGGAGTGAGAGAGCGCCCCGAGGAGTGAGAGAGCGCCCCGAGGATGAGAGAGGGCCCCGAGGATAGAGAGAGGGCCCCGAGGAGTGAGAGAGGGCCCCGAGGAGTGAGAGAGCGCCCCGAGGAGAGAGAGAGGGCCCAGAGGAAGAGAGGGCCCCGAGGAGTGAGAGAGGGCCCCGAGGAGTGAGAGAGCGCCCCGAGGAAGAGAGAGGGCCAGAGGAGAGAGAGAGGGCCCAGAGGAGAGAGAGCGCCCCGAGGAGTGAGAGAGCGCCCCGAGGAGTGAGAGAGCGCCCCGAGGAGAGAGAGAGGGCCCAGAGGAGAGAGAGAGGGCCCAGAGGAGAGAGAGCGCCCCGAGGAGTGAGAGAGCGCCCCGAGGAGTGAGAGAGGGCCCCGAGGAAAGAGAGAGGGGCCCGAGGAGTGAGTGAGAGCCCCGAGGAGTGAGAGAGGGCCCAGAGGAGAGAGAGAGGGCCCAGAGGAGAGAGAGGGCCCCGAGGAGTGAGAGAGGGCCCAGAGGAGAGAGGGCCCAGAGGAGAGAGAGAGGGCCCAGAGGAGAGAGAGAGGGCCCAGAGGAGTGAGAGAGCGCCCCGAGGAGAGAGAGAGGGCCCCGAGGAGAGAGAGAGCCCCGAGGAGAGAGAGAGGGCCCAGAGGAGAGAGAGCGCCCCGAGGAGTGAGAGAGCGCCCCGAGGAGTGAGAGAGCGCCCCGAGGAGAGAGAGAGGGCCCCGAGGAGAGAGAGAGCCCAGAGGAGAGAGAGAGGCCCAGAGGAGAGAGAGCGCCCCGAGGAGTGAGAGAGCGCCCCGAGGAGAGAGAGAGGGCCCAGGAGAGAGAGAGAGCCCAGAGGAGAGAGAGGGCCCAGAGGAGAGAGAGCGCCCCGAGGAGTGAGAGAGGGGCCCGAGGAGAGAGAGAGGCCCAGAGAGAGAGAGAGGGCCCAGAGGAGACAGAGCGCCCCGAGGAGTGAGAGAGCGCCCCGAGGAGTGAGAGAGGGCCCCGAGGAGAGAGAGAGGGGCCCGAGGAGTGAGTGAGAGCCCCGAGGAGTGAGAGAGGTCCCGAGGAGTGAGAGAGGTCCCGAGGAGTGAGAGAGCGCCCCGAGGAGTGAGAGAGGGCCCAGAGGAGACAGAGCGCCCCGAGGAGTGAGAGAGCGCCCCGAGGAGTGAGAGAGGGCCCCGAGGAGAGAGAGAGGGGCCCGAGGAGTGAGTGAGAGCCCCCGAGGAGTGAGAGAGGTCCCCGAGGAGTGAGAGAGGTCCCGAGGAGTGAGAGAGCGCCCCGAGGAGTGAGAGAGGGCCCCGAGGAGAGAGAGGGCCCCGAGGAGTGAGAGAGGGCCCCGAGGAGAGAGAGAGGTCCCCGAGGAGAGAGAGAGGGCCCAGAGGAGTGTGAGAGGGCCCAGAGGGAGAGAGAGGTCTCGAGGAGAGAGAGAGGGCGCAGAGGAGTGTGAGAGGGCCCTGAGGAGAGAGAGAGGGCCCCGAGGAGTGAGAGAGGGCCCCGAGGAGAGAGAGAGGGCCCAGAGGAGTGAGAGAGGGCCCCGAGGAGTGAGAGAGGGCGCAGAGGGCCCAGAGGAGTGAGAGAGGGCCCCGAGGAGAGAGAGAGAGCCCAGAGGAGAGAGAGAGAGCCCCAAGGAGTGAGAAAGGGCCCAGAGGAGAGAGAGAGAGCCCCGAGGAGAAGAGAGGGCCCAGAGGATGAGAGAGGGCCCGAGGAGAGAGGGCCCCGAGGAGTGAGAGAGGGCCCAGAGGAGTGAGAGAGGGCCCAGAGAGAGAGAGAGGTCCCAGAGGTGAGAGAGGGCCCAGAGGAGAGAGAGGGCCCCGAGGAGAGAGAGAGAGCCCAGAGGAGTGAGAGAGGGCCCAGAGGAGAGAGGGCCCCGAGGAGTGAGAGAGGGCCCAGAGGGAGTGAGAGAGCCCCGAGGAGAGAGAGAGGGCCCAGAGGAGTGAGAGAGGGCCCAGAGGAGAGAGGGCCCCGAGAGTGAGAGAGGGCCCAGAGGAGTGAGAGGGCCCAGAGG
>JAPTMU010000164.1:178276-205776 GCA_028583405.1 Pogonophryne albipinna
GGGGAACAACGGGGACAGAGCTGCTGTCAGACCATCAGCTGTGCAGCGTCATCACAAACGGACGTCGCTTCACGCTCCGGAGGAAAGGACGTCCCTTTGCTCTGAAAACTCATTTCCTGCTTCTCGTGGTTTCCTCTCTCCTTGCTCCCTGGAGGAGGGACTAGACGCAGGGAAACGACGCAAGTGAGTGACGCAAGGAATCCATTTAACCGACCTGAGACGGGCCCCAGTTGCTTTGACTTTATTAAAGACTTTCTGACACAACCCAAATCACATGGAGGAATCCCATTGGACCAGGGAGATGCTGCCTTCAGGGACCAACACAACCAGGAGATGCTGCCTTCAGGGACCAACACAACCAGGGAGATGCTGCCTTCAGGGACCAACACAACCAGGGAGATGCTGCCTTCAGGGACCAACACAACCAGGGAGATGCTGCCTTCAGGGACCAACACAACCAGGAGATGCTGCCTTCAGGGACCAACACAACCAGGGGAGATGCTGCCTTCAGGGACCAACACAACCAGGGAGATTGCTGCCTTCAGGGACCAACGCAACCAGGGAGATGCTGCCTTCAGGGACCAACACAACCAGGGAGATGCTGCCTTCAGGGACCAACACAACCAGGGAGATGCTGCCTTCAGGGACCACATCAGAAACAGATGATTATAGATTATCTCTGACTCACCCGATGTCATCGCGGTAAACTCGGGAGATCAAAACCTCCCCCTTGTGGTTATAGATGAAGAGTCCTCCAATCATGGTTGCTTCTCCTCAGAGCATTATGAGAGACCTGCAGAGAAGAGGACTCTTTAAAGTACAGACACTACTGATACACACCTGAACATCAGCAGGAGAGGACTCTTTAAAGTAGGACACTACATACTGATATACACCTGCACATCAGCAGGAGAGGACTCTTTAAAGTAGAGACACTACATACTGATATACACCTGAACATCAGCAGGAGAGGACTCTTTAAAGTAGAGACACTACATACTGATACACACCTGAACATCAGCAGGAGAGTACTCTTTAAAGTAGAGACACTATATACTGATACACACCTGAACATCAGCAGGAGAGGACTCTTTAAAGTAGAGACACTATACTGATACACACCTGAACATCAGCAGGAGAGGACTCTTTAAAGTAGAGACACTACATACTGATATACACCTGAACATCAGCAGGAGAGGACTCTTTAAAGTAGAGACACTACATACTGATATACACCTGAACATCAGCAGGAGAGGACTCTTTAAAGTAGAGACACTACATACTGATATACACCTGAACATCAGCAGGAGAGGACTCTTTAAAGTAGAGACACTACATACTGATATACACCTGAACATCAGCAGGAGAGGACTCTTTAAAGTAGAGACACTACATACTGATATACACCTGAACATCAGCAGGAGAGGACTCTTTAAAGTAGAGACACTACATACTGATATACACCTGAACATCAGCAGGAGAGGACTCTTTAAAGTAGAGACACTACATACTGATACACCTGAACATCAGCAGGAGAGGACTCTTTAAAGTAGAGACACTACATACTGATATACACCTGAACAATCAGCAGGAGAAGGGACTCTTGTAAAGTAGAGACACTACAAATACTGATATAACACCTGAACAACAGCAGGAGAGGACTCTTTAAAGTAGAGACACTACATACTGATATACACCTGAACATCAGCAGGAGAGGACTCTTTAAAGTAGAGACCTACTACTGATATACACCTGAACATCAGCAGGAGAGGACTCTTTAAAGTAGAGACAACTACTGATATACACCTGCAACATCAGCAGGAGAGGACTCTTTAAAGTAGAGACACTACATACTGATATACACCTGAACATCAGCAGGAGAGGACTCTTTAAAGTAAGACACTACATACTGATATACACCTGAACTATCAGCAGGAGAGGACTCTTTAAAGTAGAGACACTACATACTGATATACACCTGAACATCAGCAGGAGAGGACTCTTTAAAGTAGAGACACTACATACTGATATACACCTGAAACATCAGCAGGAGAGGACTCTTTAAAGTAGAGACACTACATACTGATATACACCTGAAACAATCAGCAGGAGAGGACTCTTTAAAGTAGAGACACTACATACTGATATACACCTGAACATCAGCAGGAGAGGACTCTTTAAAGTAGAGACACTACATACTGATATACACCTGAACATCAGCAGGAGAGGACTCTTTAAAGTAGAGACACTACATACTGATTATACCACCTGAACATCAGCAGGAGAGGACTCTTTAAAGTAGAGACACTACATATGATATACACCTGAACATCAGCAGGAGAGGACTCTTTAAAGTAGAGACACTACATACTGATTACACCTGAACATCAGCAGGAGAGGACTCTTTAAAGTAGAGACACTACATACTGATATACACCTGAATATCAGCAGGAGAGGACTCTTTAAAGTAGAGACACTACATACTGATATACACCTGAACATCAGCAGGAGAGGACTCTTTAAAGTAGAGACACTACATACTGATATACACCTGAACATCAGCAGGAGAGGACTCTTTAAAGTAGAGACACTACATACTGATATACACCTGAACATCAGCAGGAGAGGACTCTTTAAAGTAGAGACACTACATACTGATATACACCTGAACATCAGCAGGAGAGGACTCTTTAAAGTAGAGACACTACTGATATACACCTGAACATCAGCAGGAGAGGACTCTTTAAAGTAGAGACACTACATACTGATATACACCTGAACATCAGCAGGAGAGGACTCTTTAAAGTAGAGACACTACATACTGATATACACCTGAACATCAGCAGGAGAGGACTCTTTAAAGTAGAGACACTACATACTGATATACACCTGAACATCAGCAGGAGAGGACTCTTTAAAGTAGAGACACTACATACTGATATACACCTGAACATCAGCAGGAGAGGACTCTTTAAAGTAGAGACACTACATACTGATATACACCTGAACATCAGCAGGAGAGGACTCTTTAAAGTAGAGAACTACATACTGATATACACCTGAACATCAGCAGGAGAGGACTCTTTAAAGTAGAGACACTACATACTGATATACACCTGAACATCAGCAGGAGAGGACTCTTTAAAGTAGAGACACTACATACTGATATACACCTGAACATCAGCAGGAGAGGACTCTTTAAAGTAGAGACACTACATACTGATATACACCTGAACATCAGCAGGAGAGGACTCTTTAAAGTAGAGACACTACATACTGATATACACCTGAACATCAGCAGGAGAGGACTCTTTAAAGTAGAGACACTACATACTGATATACACCTGAACATCAGCAGGAGAGGACTCTTTAAAGTAGAGACACTACATACTGATATACACCTGAACATCAGCAGGAGAGGACTCTTTAAAGTAGAGACACTACATACTGATATACACCTGAACATCAGCAGGAGAGGACTCTTTAAAGTAGAGACACTACATACTGATATACACCTGAACATCAGCAGGAGAGGACTCTTTAAAGTAGAGACACTACATACTGATATACACCTGAACATCAGCAGGAGAGGACTCTTTAAAGTAGAGACACTACATACTGATATACACCTGAACATCAGCAGGAGAGGACTCTTTAAAGTAGAGACACTACATACTGATATACACCTGAACATCAGCAGGAGAGGACTCTTTAAAGTAGAGACACTACATACTGATATACACCTGAACATCAGCAGGAGAGGACTCTTTAAAGTAGAGACACTACATACTGATATACACCTGAACATCAGCAGGAGAGGACTCTTTAAAGTAGAGACACTACATACTGATATACACCTGAACATCAGCAGGAGAGGACTCTTTAAAGTAGAGACACTACATACTGATATACACCTGAACATCAGCAGGAGAGGACTCTTTAAAGTAGAGACACTACATACTGATATACACCTGAACATCAGCAGGAGAGGACTCTTTAAAGTAGAGACACTACATACTGATATACACCTGAACATCAGCAGGAGAGGACTCTTTAAAGTAGAGACACTACATACTGATTATACACCTGAACATCAGCAGGAGAGGACTCTTTAAAGTAGAGACACTACATACTGATATACACCTGAACATCAGCAGGAGAGGACTCTTTAAAGTAGAGACACTACATACTGATATACACCTGAACATCAGCAGGAGAGGACTCTTTAAAGTAGAGACACTACATACTGATATACACCTGAACATCAGCAGGAGAGGACTCTTTAAAGTAGAGACACTACATACTGATATATCACCTGAACATCAGCAGGAGAGGACTCTTTAAAGTAGAGACACTACATACTGATATACACCTGAACATCAGCAGGAGAGGACTCTTTAAAGTAGAGACACTACATACTGATATACACCTGAACATCAGCAGGAGAGGAACTCTTTAAAGTAGAGACACTACATACTGATATACACCTGAACATCAGCAGAGAGAGGACTCTTTAAAGTAGAGACACTACATACTGATATACACCTGAACATCAGCAGGAGAGGACTCTTTAAAGTAGAGACACTACATACTGATATACACCTGAACATCAGCAGGAGAGGACTCTTTAAAGTAGAGACACTACATACTGATATACACCTGAACATCAGCAGGAGGGGACTCTTTAAAGTAGAGACACTACATACTGATATACACCTGAACATCAGCAGGAGAGGACTCTTTAAAGTAGAGACACTACATACTGATATACACCTGAACATCAGCAGGAGAGGACTCTTTAAAGTAGAGACACTACATACTGATATACACCTGAACATCAGCAGGAGAGGACTCTTTAAAGTAGAGACACTACTGATATACACCTGAACATCAGCAGGAGAGGACTCTTTAAAGTAGAGACACTACATACTGATATACACCTGAACATCAGCAGGAGAGAACTCTTTAAAGTAGAGACACTACATACTGATATACACCTGAACATCAGCAGGAGAGGACTCTTTAAAGTAGAGACACTACATACTGATATACACCTGAACATCAGCAGGAGAGGACTCTTTAAAGTAGAGACACTACATACTGATATACACCTGAACATCAGCAGGAGAGGACTCTTTAAAGTAGAGACACTACATACTGATATACACCTGAACATCAGCAGGAGAGGACTCTTTAAAGTAGAGACACTACATACTGATATACACCTGAACATCAGCAGGAGAGGACTCTTTAAAGTAGAGACATGACATGTTAAATATCAACCAATGAAATCAACCAACATCTGTCCTGACACACACACACACACACACACACACACACACACACACACACACACACACACACACACACACACACACACACACACACACACACACACACACACACACACACACACACACACACACACACACACACACACACACACACACACACACACACACACACACACACACACACACACACACACACACACACACACACACACACACACACACACACACACACACACACACACACACACACACACACAGTCCTCTCACCTGCAGAGAGGTGATGTGTCCTCGCGGGATCAGGTAGGCTATATAAAGCTGTCTCTCTGTCTGTCTCTCTCTAACCTGTCTGTCTCTCTCTAAGCTGTCTGTCTCTCTCTAACCTGTCTGTCTCTCTCTAACCTGTCTGTCTCTCTCTAAGCTGTCTGTCTCTCTCTAACCTGTCTGTCTCTCTCTAACCTGTCTGTCTCTCTCTAAGCTGTCTGTATGTCTCTAACCTGTCTGTCTCTCTCTAACCTGTCTGTCTCTATCTAACCTGTCTGTCTCTCTCTAAGCTGTCTGTCTCTCTCTAAGCTGTCTGTCTCTATCTAACCTGTCTGTCTCTCTCTAAGCTGTCTGTCTCTATCTAACCTGTCTGTCTCTATCTAACCTGTCTGTCTCTCTCTAACCTGTCTGTCTCTCTCTAAGCTGTCTGTCTCTCTCTAACCTGTCTGTCTCTATCTAACCTGTCGGTCTCTCTCTAAGCTGTCTGTCTCTCTCTAACCTGTCTGTCTCTCTCTAAGCTGTCTGTATGTCTCTCTCTAACCGGTCTGTCTCTCTCTAACCGATCTGTATGTCTCGCTGTAACCTGTCTGTCTCTCCTCCAGCAGCTCCGCTCTTCTCAAGATGTCGGTGTGTCAGCTGACTAGAGCCGGCCGCGTCCCGCTTCGCGCAGCCCTCCCTCCTCTTCCTCCTCCTCTTCCTCCTCCTCTTCTCCCTCCTCCTCCTCCCTCCTCTTCCTCCTCCTGATTATCCACTACCTCTCACCACAGACACAAACTGTTTACCTTGATGGTCTGTAAATGGTTCCAAACCGACAGAGGCTGCTAACCGAGGCTGCGAGGAGAGGATTGGGACGCGGCCCATTCTGCAGGGGAGTCATGGTGGGAGGGGGAAGTGACGTTACAACACCATGACTGGTTTATAAGGGTTTATACTATAGTCTGTATTTACAAAGGTTTAAAGTCTGTATTTACAAAGGTTTAAAGTCTGTATTTATTAAGGTTTAATGTCTGTATTTATAAAGGTTTAAAGTCTGTATTTATTAAGGTTTAAAGTCTGTATTTATTAAGGTTTAAAGTCTGTATTTATTAAGGTTTAAAGTCTGTATTTATTAAGGTTTAATGTCTGTATTTATAAAGGTTTAAAGTCTGTATTTATAAAGGTTTAAAGTCTGTATTTATAAAGGTTTAAAGTCTGTATTTATTAAGGTTTAAAGTCTGTATTTATTAAGGTTTATAGTCTGTATTTATAAAGGTTTAAAGTCTGTATTTATTAAGGTTTAAAGTCTGTATTTATTAAGGTTTAAAGTCTGTATTTATTAAGGTTTAAAGTCTGTATTTATTAAGGTTTAAAGTCTGTATTTATAAAGGTTTAAAGTCTGTATTTATTAAGGTTTAAAGTCTGTATTTATTAAGGTTTAAACTATAGACGTAAACTTGAAATCTGACTTTTTCTCAAAATCAAAACATTTAGATTTTTTTCTCAAAATTCTGACTTTTAAAAAAAAATCGGACTTTTTAAAAACCATATAAAAAGTGTTTCGTTACGGCTCGGCTCTGGGGCTCTGCATAAACCGGAGAGTCCCAGAGAATCTGCATAAACCGGAGAGTCCCAGAGGCTCTGCATAAACCGGAGAGTCCCAGAGGCTCTGGGGCTCTGCATAAACCGGAGAGTCCCAGAGGCTCTGGGGCTCGGACATAAACCGGAGAGTCCCAGAGGCTCTGGGGCTCTGACATAAACCAGAGAGTCCCAGAGCCTCTGGGGCTCTGCATAAACCGGAGAGTCCCAGAGGCTCTGGGGCTCTGCATAAACCGGAGAGTCCCAGAGGCTCTGGGGCTCTGACATAAACCGGAGAGTCCCAGAGGCTCTGGGGCTCTGCATAAACCAGAGAGTCCCAGAGGCTCTGGGGCTCTGCATAAACCAGAGAGTCCCAGAGGCTCTGGGGCTCTGACATAAACCGGAGAGTCCCAGGGGCTCTGGGGCTCTGACATAAACCGGAGAGTCCCAGAGGCTCTGGGGCTCTGACATAAACCGGAGAGTCCCAGAGGCTCTGGGGCTCTGACATAAACCGGAGAGTCCCAGAGGCTCTGGGGCTCTGCATAAACCGGAGAGTCCCAGAGGCTCTGCATAAACCAGAGAGTCCCAGAGGCTCTGGGGCTCTGCATAAACCGGAGAGTCCCAGAGGCTCTGGGGCTCTGCATAAACCGGAGAGTCCCAGAGGCTCTGGGGCTCTGCATAAACCGGAGAGTCCCAGAGGCTCTGCATAAACCGGAGAGTCCCAGAGGCTCTGGGGCTCTGACATAAACCGGAGAGTCCCAGAGGCTCTGCATAAACCGGAGAGTCCCAGAGGCTCTGGGGCTCTGACATAAACCGGAGAGTCCCAGAGGCTCTGGGGCTCTGACATAAACCGGAGAGTCCCAGAGGCTCTGACATAAACCGGAGAGTCCCAGAGGCTCTGCATAAACCGGAGAGTCCCAGAGGCTCTGGGGCTCTGACATAAACCGGAGAGTCCCAGAGGCTCTGACATAAACCGGAGAGTCCCAGAGGCTCTGCATAAACCGGAGAGTCCCAGAGGCTCTGGGGCTATGACATAAACCGGAGAGTCCCAGAGGCTCTGGGGCTCTGCATAAACCGGAGAGTCCCAGAGGCTCTGCATAAACCAGAGAGTCCCAGAGGCTCTGGGGCTCTGCATAAACCGGAGAGTCCCAGAGGCTCTGGGGCTCTGACATAAACCGGAGAGTCCCAGAGGCTCTGACATAAACCGGAGAGTCCCAGAGGCGCTGCATAAACCGGAGAGTCCCAGAGGCTCTGGGGCTATGACATAAACCGGAGAGTCCCAGAGGCTCTGGGGCTCTGACATAAACCGGAGAGTCCCAGAGGCTCTGGGGCTCTGCATAAACCGGAGAGTCCCAGAGGCTCTGCATAAACCGGAGAGTCCCAGAGGCTCTGGGGCTCTGACATAAACCAGAGAGTCCCAGAGGCTCTGGGGCTCTGACATAAACCGGAGAGTCCCAGAGGCTCTGCATAAACCGGAGAGTCCCAGAGGCTCTGGGGCTATGACATAAACCGGAGAGTCCCAGAGGCTCTGGGGCTCTGACATAAACCGGAGAGTCCCAGAGGCTCTGCATAAACCGGAGAGTCCCAGAGGCTCTGGGGCTCTGACATAAACCGGAGAGTCCCAGAGGCTCTGGGGCTCTGACATAAACCGGAGAGTCCCAGAGGCTCTGGGGCTCTGCATAAACCGGAGAGTCCCAGAGGCTCTGGGGCTCTGACATAAACCGGAGAGTCCCAGAGGCTCTGGGGCTCTGCATAAACCGGAGAGTCCCAGAGGCTCTGCATAAACCGGAGAGTCCCAGAGCCTCTGGGGCTCTGACATAAACCAGAGAGTCCCAGAGGCTCTGGGGCTCTGACATAAACCGGAGAGTCCCAGAGGCTCTGCATAAACCGGAGAGTCCCAGAGGCTCTGGGGCTCTGACATAAACCGGAGAGTCCCAGAGGCTCTGGGGCTCTGACATAAACCGGAGAGTCCCAGAGGCTCTGGGGCTCTGACATAAACCGGAGAGTCCCAGAGGCTCTGCATAAACCAGAGAGTCCCAGAGGCTCTGCATAAACCAGAGAGTCCCAGAGGCTCTGGGGCTCTGACATAAACCAGAGAGTCCCAGAGGCTCTGACATAAACCGGAGAGTCCCAGAGGCTCTGGGGCTCTGCATAAACCAGAGAGTCCCAGAGGCTCTGGGGCTCTGACATAAACCGGAGAGTCCCAGAGGCTCTGCATAAACCAGAGAGTCCCAGAGGCTCTGGGGCTCTGACATAAACCGGAGAGTCCCAGAGGCTCTGGGGCTCTGACATAAACCGGAGAGTCCCAGAGGCTCTGGGGCTCTGACATAAACCGGAGAGTCCCAGAGGCTCTGGGGCTCTGACATAAACCGGAGAGTCCCAGAGGCTCTGGGGCTCTGCATAAACCAGAGAGTCCCAGAGGCTCTGGGGCTCTGCATAAACCAGAGAGTCCCAGAGGCTCTGGGGCTCTGACATAAACCGGAGAGTCCCAGGGGCTCTGGGGCTCTGACATAAACCGGAGAGTCCCAGAGGCTCTGGGGCTCTGACATAAACCGGAGAGTCCCAGAGGCTCTGGGGCTCTGACATAAACCGGAGAGTCCCAGAGGCTCTGGGGCTCTGCATAAACCGGAGAGTCCCAGAGGCTCTGCATAAACCAGAGAGTCCCAGAGGCTCTGGGGCTCTGCATAAACCGGAGAGTCCCAGAGGCTCTGGGGCTCTGCATAAACCGGAGAGTCCCAGAGGCTCTGGGGCTCTGCATAAACCGGAGAGTCCCAGAGGCTCTGCATAAACCGGAGAGTCCCAGAGGCTCTGGGGCTCTGACATAAACCGGAGAGTCCCAGAGGCTCTGCATAAACCGGAGAGTCCCAGAGGCTCTGGGGCTCTGACATAAACCGGAGAGTCCCAGAGGCTCTGGGGCTCTGACATAAACCGGAGAGTCCCAGAGGCTCTGGGGCTCTGACATAAACCGGAGAGTCCCAGAGGCTCTGACATAAACCGGAGAGTCCCAGAGGCTCTGCATAAACCGGAGAGTCCCAGAGGCTCTGGGGCTCTGGGACTCTGACATAAACCGGAGAGTCCCAGAGGCTCTGGGGCTCTGACATAAACCGGAGAGTCCCAGAGGCTCTGACATAAACCGGAGAGTCCCAGAGGCTCTGCATAAACCGGAGAGTCCCAGAGGCTCTGGGGCTATGACATAAACCGGAGAGTCCCAGAGGCTCTGGGGCTCTGCATAAACCGGAGAGTCCCAGAGGCTCTGCATAAACCAGAGAGTCCCAGAGGCTCTGGGGCTCTGCATAAACCGGAGAGTCCCAGAGGCTCTGGGGCTCTGACATAAACCGGAGAGTCCCAGAGGCTCTGACATAAACCGGAGAGTCCCAGAGGCTCTGCATAAACCGGAGAGTCCCAGAGGCTCTGGGGCTATGACATAAACCGGAGAGTCCCAGAGGCTCTGGGGCTCTGACATAAACCGGAGAGTCCCAGAGGCTCTGGGGCTCTGCATAAACCGGAGAGTCCCAGAGGCTCTGCATAAACCGGAGAGTCCCAGAGGCTCTGGGGCTCTGACATAAACCAGAGAGTCCCAGAGGCTCTGGGGCTCTGACATAAACCGGAGAGTCCCAGAGGCTCTGACATAAACCGGAGAGTCCCAGAGGCTCTGCATAAACCGGAGAGTCCCAGAGGCTCTGGGGCTATGACATAAACCGGAGAGTCCCAGAGGCTCTGCATAAACCGGAGAGTCCCAGAGGCTCTGGGGCTCTGACATAAACCGGAGAGTCCCAGAGGCTCTGGGGCTCTGACATAAACCGGAGAGTCCCAGAGGCTCTGGGGCTCTGCATAAACCGTAGAGTCCCAGAGGCTCTGGGGCTCTGACATAAACCGGAGAGTCCCAGAGGCTCTGGGGCTCTGCATAAACCGGAGAGTCCCAGAGGCTCTGCATAAACCGGAGAGTCCCAGAGCCTCTGGGGCTCTGACATAAACCAGAGAGTCCCAGAGGCTCTGGGGCTCTGACATAAACCGGAGAGTCCCAGAGGCTCTGCATAAACCGGAGAGTCCCAGAGGCTCTGGGGCTCTGACATAAACCGGAGAGTCCCAGAGGCTCTGGGGCTCTGACATAAACCGGAGAGTCCCAGAGGCTCTGGGGCTCTGACATAAACCGGAGAGTCCCAGAGGCTCTGCATAAACCAGAGAGTCCCAGAGGCTCTGCATAAACCAGAGAGTCCCAGAGGCTCTGACATAAACCGGAGAGTCCCAGAGGCTCTGGGGCTCTGCATAAACCAGAAAGTCCCAGAGGCTCTGGGGCTCTGACATAAACCGGAGAGTCCCAGAGGCTCTGCATAAACCAGAGAGTCCCAGAGGCTCTGGGGCTCTGACATAAACCGGAGAGTCCCAGAGGCTCTGGGGCTCTGACATAAACCGGAGAGTCCCAGAGGCTCTGGGGCTCTGACATAAACCGGAGAGTCCCAGGGGCTCTGACATAAACCGGAGAGTCCCAGAGGCTCTGCATAAACCAGAGAGTCCCAGAGGCTCTGGGGCTATGACATAAACCGGAGAGTCCCAGAGGCTCTGCATAAACCAGAGAGTCCCAGAGGCTCTGGGGCTCTGACATACACCGGAGAGTCCCAGAGGCTCTGGGGCTCTGACATAAACCAGAGAGTCCCAGAGGCTCTGGGGCTCTGACATAAACCGGAGAGTCCCAGAGGCTCTGGGGCTCTGACATAAACCGGAGAGTCAAGGTTTGACAATATAACAATCGAATGAGCGAAACCAGCAACAGGTCCCCGAGGAGTGTGAGAGGGCCCCGAGGAGTGAGAGAGGGCCCAGAGGAGAGAGAGAGGGCCCAGAGGAGAGAGAGAGGGCCCCGAGGAGTGAGAGAGGGCCCAGAGGAGAGAGAGAGGGCCCAGAGGAGAGAGAGAGGGCCCAGAGGAGAGAGAGAGGGCCCAGAGGAGTGAGAGAGCGCCCCGAGGAGAGAGAGAGGGCCCCGAGGAGAGAGAGAGCCCAGAGGAGAGAGAGAGGGCCCAGAGGAGAGAGAGCGCCCCGAGGAGTGAGAGAGCGCCCCGAGGAGTGAGAGAGCGCCCCGAGGAGAGAGAGAGGGCCCAGAGGAGAGAGAGAGAGCCCAGAGGAGAGAGAGAGGGCCCAGAGGAGAGAGAGCGCCCCGAGGAGTGAGAGAGGGGCCCGAGGAGAGAGAGAGGGCCCAGAGGAGAGAGAGAGGGCCCAGAGGAGACAGAGCGCCCCGAGGAGTGAGAGAGCGCCCCGAGGAGTGAGAGAGGGCCCCGAGGAGAGAGAGAGGGGCCCGAGGAGTGAGTGAGAGCCCCGAGGAGTGAGAGAGGTCCCAGAGGAGTGAGAGAGGTCCCCGAGGAGTGAGAGAGGTCCCCGAGGAGTGAGAGAGCGCCCCGAGGAGTGAGAGAGGGCCCCGAGGAGAGAGAGGGCCCCGAGGAGTGAGAGAGGGCCCCGAGGAGTGAGAGAGCGCCCCGAGGAGAGAGAGAGGGCCCAGAGGAGAGAGAGGGCCCCGAGGAGTGAGAGAGGGCCCCGAGGAGTGAGAGAGCGCCCCGAGGAGAGAGAGAGGGCCCAGAGGAGAGAGAGCGCCCCGAGGAGTGAG
The DNA here is from genome assembly GCA_028583405.1 of Pogonophryne albipinna. Classification (NCBI taxonomy): domain Eukaryota; kingdom Metazoa; phylum Chordata; class Actinopteri; order Perciformes; family Artedidraconidae; genus Pogonophryne; species Pogonophryne albipinna. The sequence goes on from JAPTMU010000164.1 coordinate 190,979, forward strand.
AGAGCGCCCCGAGGAGTGAGAGAGCGCCCCGAGGAGTGAGAGAGCGCCCCGAGGAGTGAGAGAGGGCCCCGAGGAGAGAGAGGGCCCCGAGGAGTGAGAGAGGGCCCCGAGGAGTGAGAGAGCGCCCCGAGGAGAGAGAGAGGGCCCAGAGGAGAGAGAGGGCCCCGAGGAGTGAGAGAGGGCCCCGAGGAGTGAGAGAGCGCCCCGAGGAGAGAGAGAGGGCCCAGAGGAGAGAGAGAGGGCCCAGAGGAGAGAGAGCGCCCCGAGGAGTGAGAGAGCGCCCCGAGGAGTGAGAGAGCGCCCCGAGGAGAGAGAGAGGGCCCAGAGGAGAGAGAGAGGGCCCAGAGGAGAGAGAGCGCCCCGAGGAGTGAGAGAGCGCCCCGAGGAGTGAGAGAGGGCCCCGAGGATAGAGAGAGGGGCCCGAGGAGTGAGTGAGAGCCCCGAGGAGTGAGAGAGGGCCCAGAGGAGAGAGAGAGGGCCCAGAGGAGAGAGAGAGGGCCCCGAGGAGTGAGAGAGGGCCCAGAGGAGAGAGAGAGGGCCCAGAGGAGAGAGAGAGGGCCCAGAGGAGAGAGAGAGGGCCCAGAGGAGAGAGAGAGGGCCCAGAGGAGAGAGAGAGGGCCCAGAGGAGAGAGAGAGGGCCCAGAGGAGTGAGAGAGCGCCCCGAGGAGAGAGAGAGGGCCCAGAGGAGAGAGAGAGGGCCCAGAGGAGAGAGAGCGCCCCGAGGAGTGAGAGAGCGCCCCGAGGAGTGAGAGAGCGCCCCGAGGAGAGAGAGAGGGCCCCGAGGAGAGAGAGAGCCCAGAGGAGAGAGAGAGGGCCCAGAGGAGAGAGAGCGCCCCGAGGAGTGAGAGAGCGCCCCGAGGAGTGAGAGAGCGCCCCGAGGAGAGAGAGAGGGCCCAGAGGAGAGAGAGAGAGCCCAGAGGAGAGAGAGAGGGCCCAGAGGAGAGAGAGCGCCCCGAGGAGTGAGAGAGGGGCCCGAGGAGAGAGAGAGGGCCCAGAGGAGAGAGAGAGGGCCCAGAGGAGACAGAGCGCCCCGAGGAGTGAGAGAGCGCCCCGAGGAGTGAGAGAGGGCCCCGAGGAGAGAGAGAGGGGCCCGAGGAGTGAGTGAGAGCCCCGAGGAGTGAGAGAGGTCCCCGAGGAGTGAGAGAGGTCCCGAGGAGTGAGAGAGCGCCCCGAGGAGTGAGAGAGGGCCCAGAGGAGACAGAGCGCCCCGAGGAGTGAGAGAGCGCCCCGAGGAGTGAGAGAGGGCCCCGAGGAGAGAGAGAGGGGCCCGAGGAGTGAGTGAGAGCCCCGAGGAGTGAGAGAGGTCCCCGAGGAGTGAGAGAGGTCCCGAGGAGTGAGAGAGCGCCCCGAGGAGTGAGAGAGGGCCCCGAGGAGAGAGAGGGCCCCGAGGAGTGAGAGAGGGCCCCGAGGAGAGAGAGAGGTCCCCGAGGAGAGAGAGAGGGCCCAGAGGAGTGTGAGAGGGCCCAGAGGAGAGAGAGAGGTCTCGAGGAGAGAGAGAGGGCGCAGAGGAGTGTGAGAGGGCCCTGAGGAGAGAGAGAGGGCCCCGAGGAGTGAGAGAGGGCCCCGAGGAGAGAGAGAGGGCCCAGAGGAGTGAGAGAGGGCCCCGAGGAGTGAGAGAGGGCGCAGAGGGCCCAGAGGAGTGAGAGAGGGCCCCGAGGAGAGAGAGAGAGCCCAGAGGAGAGAGAGAGAGCCCCAAGGAGTGAGAAAGGGCCCAGAGGAGAGAGAGAGAGCCCCGAGGAGAGAGAGAGGGCCCAGAGGAGTGAGAGAGGGCCCAGAGGAGAGAGGGCCCCGAGGAGTGAGAGAGGGCCCAGAGGAGTGAGAGAGGGCCCAGAGGAGAGAGAGAGGTCCCAGAGGAGTGAGAGAGGGCCCAGAGGAGAGAGAGGGCCCCGAGGAGAGAGAGAGAGCCCAGAGGAGTGAGAGAGGGCCCAGAGGAGAGAGGGCCCCGAGGAGTGAGAGAGGGCCCAGAGGAGTGAGAGAGCCCCGAGGAGAGAGAGAGGGCCCAGAGGAGTGAGAGAGGGCCCAGAGGAGAGAGGGCCCCGAGGAGTGAGAGAGGGCCCAGAGGAGTGAGAGAGGGCCCAGAGGAGAGAGAGAGGTCCCAGAGGAGTGAGAGAGGGCCCAGAGGAGAGAGAGAGCCCCGAGGAGAGAGAGAGGGCCCAGAGGAGTGAGAGAGGGCCCAGAGGAGAGAGGGCCCCGAGGAGTGAGAGAGGGCCCAGAGGAGTGAGAGAGGGCCCAGAGGAGAGAGAGAGGTCCCAGAGGAGTGAGAGAGGGCCCAGAGGAGAGAGAGGGCCCCGAGGAGTGAGAGAGGGCCCAGAGGAGAGAGAGAGGGCCCAGAGGAGTGAGAGAGGGCCCAGAGGAGAGAGAGAGAGCCCCGATGAGTGAGAGAGGGCCCAGAGGAGAGAGAGAGGGCCCAGAGGAGTGAGAGAGGGCCCAGATGAGAGAGAGGGCCCCGAGGAGAGAGAGAGGGCCCCGAGGAGTGAGAGAGGGCCCCGAGGAGAGAGAGAGGGCCCAGAGGAGAGAGAGAGGGCCCAGAGGAGTGAGAGAGGGCCCAGATGAGAGAGAGGGCCCCCGAGGAGAGAGAGAGAGCCCCGAGGAGAGAGAGAGGGCCCCGAGGAGAGAGAGAGAGCCCCGAGGAGAGAGAGAGGGCCCAGAGGAGAGAGAGAGAGCCCCGAGGAGAGAGAGAGAGCCCAGAGGAGTGAGAGAGGGCCCAGAGGAGAGAGAGGGCCCAGAGGAGAGAGAGAGGGCCCAGAGGAGTGAGAGAGGGCCCAGAGGAGTGAGAGAGGGCCCAGAGCAGAGAGAGAGGGCCCAGAGGAGTGAGAGAGGGCCCAGAGGAGTGAGAGAGGGCCCGAGTGAGAGAGGGCCCAGAGGAGTGAGAGAGAGCCCCGAGGAGTGAGAGAGGGCCCAGAGGAGAGAGAGAGAGAGCCCAGAGGAGTGAGAGAGGGCCCCGAGGAGAGAGAGAGGGCCCAGAGGAGAGAGAGAGAGCCCCGAGGAGTGAGAGAGGGCTCAGAGGAGAGAGAGAGGGCCCCGAGGAGTGAGAGAGAGCCCCGAGGAGTGAGAGAGGGCCCAGAGGAGAGAGAGAGGGCCCCGAGGAGAGAGAGAGGGCCCCGAGGAGAGAGAGAGAGCCCCGAGGAGAGAGAGAGAGCCCAGAGGAGTGAGAGAGGGCCCAGAGGAGAGAGAGAGGGCCCTGAGGAGAGAGAGAGGGCCCAGAGGAGTGAGAGAGGGCTCAGAGGAGAGAGAGAGGGCCCCGAGGAGTGAGAGAGAGCCCCGAGGAGAGAGAGAGGGCACAGAGGAGTGAGAGAGAGCCCAGAGGAGTGAGAGAGAGCCCCGAGGAGAGAGAGAGGGCCCAGAGGAGAGAGAGAGGGCCCAGAGGAGTGAGAGAGAGAGAGCCCCGAGGAGAGAGAGAGGGCCCAGAGGAGAGAGAGAGAGCCCAGAGGAGAGAGAGCCCCGAGGAGTGAGAGAGGGCCCAGAGGAGAGAGAGAGAGCCCAGAGGAGAGAGAGAGAGCCCCGAGGAGAGAGAGAGGGCCCAGAGGAGTGAGAGAGGGCTCAGAGGAGAGAGAGAGGGCCCCGAGGAGTGAGAGAGAGCCCCGAGGAGTGAGAGAGGGCCCAGAGGAGAGAGAGCCCCGAGGAGAGAGAGAGGGCCCAGAGGAGAGAGAGAGAGCCCCGAGGAGTGAGAGAGGGCCCAGAGGAGAGAGAGAGAGCCCAGAGGAGAGAGAGAGAGCCCCGAGGAGAGAGAGAGGGCCCAGAGGAGAGAGAGGGCACAGAGGAGTGAGAGAGGGCCCAGAGGAGAGAGAGAGGGCCCCGAGGAGAGAGAGAGAGCCCCGAGGACTGAGAGAGGGCCCAGAGGAGTGAGAGAGGGCCCCGAGGAGTGAGAGAGGGCACAGAGGAGTGAGAGAGAGCCCAGAGGAGTGAGAGAGGGCCCAGAGGAGTGAGAGAGGGCCCCGAGGAGAGAGAGAGGGCCCCGAGGAGTGAGAGAGGGCACAGAGGAGTGAGAGAGAGCCCAGAGGAGTGAGAGAGAGCCCCGAGGAGAGAGAGAGGGCCCAGAGGAGAGAGAGAGGGCCCAGAGGAGTGAGAGAGAGAGAGCCCCGAGGAGAGAGAGAGGGCCCAGAGGAGAGAGAGAGAGCCCCGAGGAGTGAGAGAGGGCCCAGAGGAGAGAGAGAGAGCCCCGAGGAGAGAGAGAGGGCCCTGAGGAGAGAGAGAGAGCCCCGAGGAGAGAGAGAGGGCCCAGAGGAGAGAGAGAGAGCCCCGAGGAATGAGAGAGGGCCCAGAGGAGAGAGAGAGAGCCCAGAGGAGAGAGAGAGCCCCAAGGAGAGAGAGAGGGCCCAGAGGAGAGAGAGAGGGCCCAGAGGAGTGAGAGAGAGCCCAGAGGAGAGAGAGAGGGCCCCGAGGAGAGAGAGCCCCGAGGACTGAGAGAGGGCCCAGAGGAGTGACAGAGGGCCCCGAGGAGTGAGAGAGGGCACAGAGGAGTGAGAGAGAGCCCAGAGGAGTGAGAGAGGGCCCAGAGGAGTGAGAGAGGGCCCAGAGGAGTGAGAGAGGGCCCCGAGGAGAGAGAGAGAGCCCCGAGGAGAGAGAGAGGGCCCCGAGGAGAGAGAGAGAGCCCCGAGGAGAGAGAGAGAGCCCAGAGGAGTGAGAGAGGGCCCAGAGGAGAGAGAGAGGGCCCAGAGGAGAGAGAGAGGGCCCAGAGGAGTGAGAGAGGGCCCAGAGGAGTGAGAGAGGGCCCAGAGGAGAGAGAGAGGGCCCAGAGGAGTGAGAGAGGGCCCAGAGGAGTGAGAGAGGGCCCGAGTGAGAGAGGGCCCAGAGGAGTGAGAGAGAGCCCCGAGGAGTGAGAGAGGGCCCAGAGGAGAGAGAGAGAGAGCCCAGAGGAGTGAGAGAGGGCCCCGAGGAGAGAGAGAGGGCCCAGAGGAGAGAGAGAGAGCCCCGAGGAGTGAGAGAGGGCTCAGAGGAGAGAGAGAGGGCCCCGAGGAGTGAGAGAGAGCCCCGAGGAGTGAGAGAGGGCCCAGAGGAGAGAGAGCCCCGAGGAGAGAGAGAGGGCCCAGAGGAGAGAGAGAGAGCCCCGAGGAGTGAGAGAGGGCCCAGAGGAGAGAGAGAGAGCCCAGAGGAGAGAGAGAGAGCCCCGAGGAGAGAGAGAGGGCCCAGAGGAGAGAGAGGGCACAGAGGAGTGAGAGAGGGCCCAGAGGAGAGAGAGAGGGCCCCGAGGAGAGAGAGAGAGCCCCGAGGACTGAGAGAGGGCCCAGAGGAGTGAGAGAGGGCCCCGAGGAGTGAGAGAGGGCACAGAGGAGTGAGAGAGAGCCCAGAGGAGTGAGAGAGGGCCCAGAGGAGTGAGAGAGGGCCCCGAGGAGAGAGAGAGGGCCCCGAGGAGTGAGAGAGGGCACAGAGGAGTGAGAGAGAGCCCAGAGGAGTGAGAGAGAGCCCCGAGGAGAGAGAGAGGGCCCAGAGGAGAGAGAGAGGGCCCAGAGGAGTGAGAGAGGGCCCAGAGGAGAGAGAGAGAGCCCCGAGGAGAGAGAGAGGGCCCCGAGGAGAGAGAGCGAGCCCCGAGGAGAGAGAGAGGGCCCAGAGGAGAGAGAGAGAGCCCCGAGGAGTGAGAGAGGGCTCAGAGGAGAGAGAGAGGGCCCCGAGGAGTGAGAGAGAGCCCCGAGGAGTGAGAGAGGGCCCAGAGGAGAGAGTGAGAGCCCCGAGGAGAGAGGGCCCAGAGGAGAGAGAGAGAGCCCAGAGGAGAGAGAGAGAGAGCCCCAAGGAGTGAGAGAGGGCCCAGAGGAGAGAGAGAGAGCCCTGAGGAGAGAGAGAGGGCCCAGAGGAGAGAGAGAGGGCCCAGAGGAGTGAGAGAGGGCCCAGAGGAGTGAGAGAGGGCCCGAGTGAGAGAGGGCCCAGAGGAGTGAGAGAGGGCCCAGAGGAGAGAGAGAGGGCCCAGAGGACTGAGAGCCTCTTCAAGGCTTCCAGCAGGTGCAGCTCATCAGGCACTGGAACCTGCAATCACCCACAAACACCCGAACAGACGGCACCCCACGTGGTCTGGAGGGGTCGACACAAAAGTCTGACTTTTTTCTCCAAATTATGACTTTTTACTCAAAATCTAAAAATGCGGTCTTTTTACTCAAACTTCAATATCTGACAAAAATAATCAAAACAAATTTAGTTGGACGTTTCTTTATTTAGTGTTCAAATAACTTTACAGTGAAGACAGACAATATAAATAAATACATAAATAAATCAGTTAATAATCAAAGCTCTTCATCCATAGTTTTTACATCTGTCTCTACTGGGACACGTCTCTACTGGGACACGTAGAGACACGTCTCTACTGGGACACGGAGAGACACGTCTCTACTGGGACACGTCTCTACTGGGACACGTAGAGACACGTCTCTACTGGGACACGTCTCTACTGGGACACGTAGAGACACGTCTCTACTGGGACACGTCTCTACTGGGACACGTAGAGACACATCTCTACTGTGCTTTAATGTTCAAAAAGCCCAGTCTGCTCTGATTGGTTTTCGGGCTGGCTCTGTTGTGATTGGTCAACCAGATTACAGATTTCCCGCCCCCTTAGTCTGTCACGTACAATGTGTTGGAGAAAAAGTTAGAATTTTGCGCTTTTGAGAAAAAATTCAGAATTTTGAAAAAGAAAATTGATTTTCATAAAAAAGTCAAAATGTTGAGATATTGAAAAAAGTCTGAATTTTTTTATCTCAAAATTCAGATTATTTCCGGAAAGTCTGAAATAATCAGAATTTTCAGATTTTCAGAAATAGGTCAGAGCCCAGAGCCAACCAGAGCCCAGTTTTAGCTGATTGGTTAGCTGGCCGGCTCTCTTATCCCGCCCATCACGGACAATGTGTTAGAGCGCTAGCCAATGGGAGTGCGACAGAATAGGGCCTCTTTAACATGAGGAACAGATGTGAACAGTGAAACGTCTGATTCAAAGTAAAGCAGCAAAGCCTCTCCTCGCTTTCTTTCTTTATCTTCTGCTTATTCATCGACTCTCTCCAGCTGTAAGACTGCTTGAATTGTGAAAATGTTTTAAACCTTTGTGGTCAGTTTCTCTGAGGCGATACCGTACGCGCACGTGTGAGCGCTAATGCTAACACACCAACCTCTGGAAACATGTCCGTCTCATAACTGGAAGTGTTGTCTAGGTTAGCTACGTTAGCTAGCTAGCTTACAGCAGATCTGCAGTAGCATCAGAAGGAGTCATGTGACCACATTGTTTAAATAAGACCATCAAATATTTCAGTTTCCAACCAGAGACAGTTGTTCAGTTTTATCATCCTGAACGTCTCCCAGCTGTGTGCGTCACTCTTTAGTGTCCCCTGGTCTCCCAGCTGTGTGCGTCACTCTTTAGTGTCCCCTGGTCTCCAGCTGTGTGCGTCACTCTTTAGTGTCCCCTGGTCTCCAGCTGTGTGCGTCACTCTTTAGTGTCCCCTGGTCACCCAGCTGTGTGCGTCACTCTTTAGTGTCCCCTGGTCTCCAGCTGTGTGCGTCACTCTTTAGTGTCCGCTGGTCTCCCAGCTGTGTGCGTCACTCTTTAGTGTCCCCTGGTCTCCCAGCTGTGTGCGTCACTCTTTAGTGTCCCCTGGTCTCCCAGCTGTGTGCGTCACTCTTTAGTGTCCCCTGGTCTCCCAGCTGTGTGCGTCACTCTTTAGTGTCCCCTAGTCTCCGACCGGACACTAAAGTGCACGAGTGTCTCAGTCTCCGCACGATGCGACCGGACACTAAAGTGCACGAGTGTCTCTGTCTCCGCACGATGCGACCGGACACTAAAGTGCACGAGTGTCTCAGTCTCCGCACGATGCGACCGGACACTAAAGTGCACGAGTGTCTCTGCACGATGCAGCAAGTCCTTCAGAATAAACCTCGGTACAGAAAACAAAGTGGTTTGGGTTAAAGTAGAGGTTAGGGTTTAGGAGAAGATGGAAGTACAGAGGTTACGCTACGTGTTCACTAATAACAGAAATCACAGTGTTCTCTTTTGGTTCGGCTCCAGGTCGCCTCCTCTGTCTACAGACCTGTAGGTGCTCTACAGACCTGTAGGTGCTCTACAGACCTGTGTGTGCTCTACAGACCTGTAGGTGCTCTACAGACCTGTGGGTGCTCTACAGACCTGTGTGTGCTCTACAGACCTGTAGGTGCTCTACAGACCTGTGGGTGCTCTACAGACCTGTAGGTGCTCTATCTACAGACCTGTAGGTGCTCTACAGACCTGTGTGTGCTCTACAGACCTGTAGGTGCTCTATCTATAGACCTGTGGGTTTCCCTACAGACCTGTAGGTGCTCTACAGACCTGTGGGTGCTCTACAGACCTGTGGGGGCTCTACAGACCTGTAGGTGCTCTATCTACAGACCTGTGGGTTCTCTACAGACCTGTGGGTGCTCTACAGACCTGTAGGTGCTCTATCTACAGACTTGTGGGTGCTCTACAGACCTGTGGGTGCTCTATAGACCTGTGGGTGCTCTACAGACCTGTAGGTGCTCTACAGACCTGTGGGTTCTCTACAGACCTGTAGGTGCTCTACAGACCTGTGGGTGCTCTACAGACCTGTAGGTGCTCTATATACAGACCTGTGGGTGCTCTATATACAGACCTGTGGGTGCTCTACAGACCTGTGGGTTCTCTACAGACCTGTAGGTGCTCTACAGACCTGTGGGTGCTCTACAGACCTGTGGGTGCTCTACAGACCTGTAGGTGCTCTACAGACATGTGGGTGCTCTACATACAGACCTGTAGGTGCTCTACAGACCTGTAGGTGCTCTACAGACCTGTGGGTGCTCTACATACAGACCTGTAGGTGCTCTACAGACCTGTAGGTGCTCTACATACAGACCTGTAGGTGCTCTACAGACCTGTAGGTGCTCTACATACAGACCTGTGGGTGCTCTACAGACCTGTAGGTGCTCTACAGACCTGTGGGTGCTCTACAGACCTGTAGGTGCTCTACAGACCTGTGGGTGCTCTACAGACCTGTAGGTGCTCTACAGACCTGTAGGTGCTCTACATACAGACCTGTAGGTGCTCTACAGACCTGTAGGTGCTCTACATACAGACCTGTAGGTGCTCTACAGACCTGTAGGTGCTCTACATACAGACCTGTAGGTGCTCTACAGACCTGTAGGTGCTCTACAGACCTGTGGGTGCTCTACAGACCTGTAGGTGCTCTACATACAGACCTGTAGGTGCTCTACAGACCTGTAGGTGCTCTACATACAGACCTGTAGGTGCTCTACAGACCTGTAGGTGCTCTACATACAGACCTGTAGGTGCTCTACATACAGACCTGTAGGTGCTCTACAGACCTGTAGGTGCTCTACATACAGACCTGTAGGTGCTCTACATACAGACCTGTAGGTGCTCTACAAACAGACCTGTAGGTGCTCTACATACAGACCTGTGGGTTCTCTACAGACCTGTGGGTTCTCTACAGACCTGTAGGTGCTCTACATACAGACCTGTGGGTTCTCTACAGACCTGTGGGTTCTCTACAGACCTGTAGGTGCTCTACAGACCTGTAGGTGCTCTACAGACCTGTAGGTGCTCTACATACAGACCTGTAGGTGCTCTACATACAGACCTGTGGGTTCTCTACAGACCTGTGGGTTCTCTACAGACCTGTAGGTGCTCTACAGACCTGTAGGTTCTCTACAGACCTGTAGGTGCTCTACATACAGACCTGTAGGTGCTCTACATACAGACCTGTAGGTGCTCTACATACAGACCTGTAGGTGCTCTACAGACCTGTAGGTGCTCTACAGACAGACCTGTAGGTGCTCTACAGACCTGTAGGTGCTCTACATACAGACCTATAGGTGCTCTACAGACAGGTCTGTGATGTGCGACAGAGGGGAACACTGAAGTTCAATAAAGGCTCTTCTTAAATAAATGTACAGCTACTTCTTGCAGCAGTCAACCTGAATGAGTGATTAAGCGTAAACGTGTCCCTCAGCTGAACGTCTCTACGGTTCGTCATGTGATTACATGACGTCCACAAAGAAATCTGCGGGGTTTCCGATGGCGAGGCAGAAGGACTGACGAGAGGCGGGAAGTTCTCCATCTGGAGGCGGGGGGTCGTCTGACTTTCTGTTGCCATGGAGACTGCTGTTGTCGCCGGGGGAAACAGCCGCCGCCGGCTGTGTGTCAGGCGACGCGCTCACTTCCTGTTTGGCGGGCTCTGATTGGCCGCTTCTTCCTCGTCCCGCCCTCTGAGCGTCGCTGCAGTTTGAGCCGCTGCTGCGACTTCCTGCAACAGAAACACGTTCAGAAAGAAGCAGATATAGAAACCCAAATGTTCCACGTGAAGAAACATCTCCAGCAACAACACATGGCAGCGTTTACTAAAAGCTGCAGAAACCAAAACCAGACAGTCACCATTGATGGTCTTATTTGAACAATGTGGTCACATGACTCCTTCTGATGTAAGCTAACGTAGCTAACGTAGCTAACGTAGTCATTTCAGATATACTGACAAACACTAAAGTTCAAACTCTGAAACAGAGACAGTGGAAGTGAAACCTCTCACCTTCGCTGTGGGGACTCCCCCCCCAGGAGGGCAGCTGGTAGGGGAAGGCTGGGGGTCTCTGGGGGTCGAGGGGGTCAGACCTGCAGACCTCCTCAGGATCCAGGGTCAGCACTCCCAGCTCTGAGGGGAGAGGAGGGGGGTTAGTACCAGGTATCAATAACACATACTATTACTGTAGTACTACACTAATACTGTATGTAATAATGTTGGGGCGTGTGGCGCAGTGGAGAGAGCGTTGATCAGATGGTCACAGGTTCAAACCCCACTGCAGTCAGCATGTCGTTGTGTCCCTGAGACCCTTCACCCCAAAGTGCTCCTGTGGGGATCGCCCACAGTGTTGAGTATGTGAGTCGCTTTGGATAAAAGCGTCTAACAAGTAACATGTGATGTACTATTACTGTAGTACTACACTAATACATGTATACTATTACTGTAGTACTACACTAATACATGTATATAGTATTACTGTAGTACTGCGTTTACATCCTGGTCCTTCAGGACTCCAGGTTTGAGCTGAAGACAATCTGTGAACAGACCCTCTTAGTGTTCTGTCCCCACCATGTGGTCATTAGTGGTACTGCAGGTTGAGACAAAAACAAACATGATATACATCGCATCATTTTCTGTTCTGTACCATTGTACGTAAAAAAAAGTACTTTTAATTAAATATGTCTCTAATGGACTCGTTCAGGTGTCCTTGTTGTCTCTAATGGACTCGTTCAGGTGTCCTTGTTGTCTCTAATGGACTCGTCCGGCAGTGGCTCAGTCAGTAGGGGCTTGGACTGGGAACTGTAGGGTCGCCGGTTCAAGTCCCCGACCAGACCTAAAAATATGGAGTGTGGACTTCTACTTGGAGAGGTCCCAGTTCACCTCCTGCCCTGCCGTGGTGCCCTTGAGCAAGGCACCGGACATCCCCCTTCCCCCCCTCACTCCCATTGCTCAGGGACTACGGATGGAAATTAGCTCAAAGCTATAATCCGGCATATTTACACTGGAAACATAACCTGTCTAAAGTGTTCATTAATGTGCATTGTCCCTCATCAAATAAACGATTAAATTAAATTAAATTAATTAAATTAATTAATTAAATTAGTTCAGGTGTCCTTGTTGTCTCTAATGGACTCGTTCAGGTGTCCTTGTTGTCTCTACTGGACTCGTTCAGGTGTCCTTGTTGTCTCTAATGGACTCGTTCAGGTGTGCTTGTTGTCTCTAATGGACTCGTTCAGGTGTCCTTGTTGTCTCTACTGGACTCGTTCAAGTGTCCTTGTTGTCTCTAATGGACTCGTTCAGGTGTCCTTGTTGTCTCTAATGGACTTGTTCAGGTGTCCTTGTTGTCTCTAATTGACTCATTCAGGTGTCCTTGTTGTCTCTAATGGACTCATTCAGGTGTCCTTGTTGTCCTCACCTCCGCACAGGTCTCCGAACACGTAGTAGCACTGCTCGGAGAAGGTGACCTTGTTGACGGTGTGCCGGATGAAGCCGGCCTTCAGGAGCGTCCCGGCAAACCTGCGGGCCTCGCGGCGATCGGTGAACCCGTCCACGACCCGGTGCAGCCAGTCCACCACGTCAGAACCTAGGAGACAACAACGTCAGAACCTGGGAGACAATAACGTCAGAACCTAGGAGACAACAACGTCAGAACCTAGGAGACAACAACGTCAGAACCTAGGAGACAACAACGTCAGCGAACCTAGGAGACAACAACGTCAGAACCTAGAAGACAACAACATCAGAACCTAGGAGACAACAACGTCAGAACCTGGGAGACAACAACGTCAGAACCTAGGAGACAACAACGTCAGAACCTAGGAGACAACAACGTCAGAGAACCGAGGAATGAAGACGATTCATCAACTCACTGTAGGGACCTGAAGGGTCTGGAGGGACTCAGATGCTGAGGCTCATGGGAACTGTAGTATTTAGCAGGGGTGGGAGTAAGTCCTACATGTGCAAGTCATGAGCAAGTCTCAAGTCTTAACCTACAAGTCTCAAGCAAGTCCCAAATCACTGTGGTGAGAGTCAAACAAGTCAAGTCAAGTCATTTCTCAGAGGCGGAGTTACACGTCGCGCTGCCTCCTGGTGCTGCAGCGATTTCATGAAGTGAATGAGAGTCCGAGTTCGAAATATATCTAAAATAATGTCTGCACAGGTCTGGGTCAGGGTCTCTTGCTGGTACTGGGTTAGGGTCTGGGTCAGGGTCTCTTGCTGGTTCTGGGTTAGGGTCTGGGTCAGGGTCTCTTGCTGGTTCTGGGTTAGGGTCTGGGTCTCTTGCTGGTTCTGGGTTAGGGTCAGGGTCTCTTGCTGGTTATGGGTTAGGGTCTGGGTCAAGGTCTCTTGCTGGTTCTGGGTTAGGGTCTGGGTCAGGGTCTCTTGCTGGTTCTGTGTTAGGGTCTGGGTCAGGGTCTCATGCTGGTTCTGGGTTAGGGTCAGGGTCTCTTGCTGTTTCTGGGTTAGGGTCTGGATCAGGGTCTCTTGCTGGTTCTGGGTTAGGGTCAGGGTCTCTTGCTGGTTCTGGGTTAGGGTCAGGGTCTCTTGCTGGTTCTGGGTCAGGGTCTCTTGCTGGTTCTGGGTTAGGGTCTGGGTCAAGGTCTCTTGCTGGTTCTGGGTTAGGGTCTGGGTCAGGGTCTCTTGCTGGTTCCGTGTTAGGGTCTGGGTCTCTTGCTGGTTCTGGGTTAGGGTCTCTTGCTGGTTCTGGATTAGGGTCTGGGTCAGGGTCTCTTGCTGGTTCTGGGTTAGGGTCTGGGTCAAGGTCTCTTGCTGGTTCTGTGTTAGGGTCTGGGTCAGGGTCTCTTGCTGGTTCTGGGTTAGGGTCTGGGTCTCTTGCTGGTTCTGGGTTAGGGTCTGGGTCCCTTGCTGGTTCTGGGTTAGGGTCTGGGTCAGGGTCTCTTGCTGGTTCTGGGTTAGGGTCTGGGTCTCTTGCTGGTTCTGGGTTAGGGTCTGGGTCTCTTGCTGGTTCTGGGTTAGGGTCTGGGTCAAGGTCTCTTGCTGGTTCTGGGTTAGGGTCTGGGTCAGGGTCTCTTGCTGGTTCTGGGTTAGGGTCTGGGTCAGGGTCTCTTACCGATGAAGGCGTTGGGGATGGTGATCTTCAGCCACATGCGGTCCCGGACCTCCAGGCCTGACTCCTGATTGGCCATCGCCCTGACGATAGCCGTCATGTCGCTGTGGATGGTGAGCTGGTTGTCCTCGTGAACACCTGGAGGACAGGTGAGGGACAGGTGAGGTTAGAGAGGGACAGACAGGCGAGGTTAGAGAGGGACGGACAGGTGATGGACAGGTGATGGACAGGTGATTGACCGGTGATGGACAAGTGATTGACAGGTGATGGACAGGTGATGGACAGGTGATTGACCAGTGATGGACAAGTGATGGACAGGTGATTGACAGGTGATGGACGGACAGGTACAGGTGTTGGACAGGTGTCTCACCGTAGTGGGGGGGCAGCCTCCCTGTCATGGCGGCAGTGTGAGACACCCAGGCTGCCGGGTCGATGGGACGCACCGGCTCACCTGCAGGGGGGGGGGGGGAGGAAGTTAGCATTAGCATGGGGGGTAAACACAGTGAATCTACAGGTGAGAGGGGACTCACTTCTGGGCAGAGAGAAGCAGCCTTGAGGGGACGGGTCCCAGCACTTAGCCACCGTCAACGTCACTGGACTGAGGACAGACAGAGAGACAGAGATGACTAGGAGTACAAGTAACAGTAACAATATACTACCAAATACTTATAGTAGTAGTAGTAATACTTATAGTAGTAGTAGCAGTAATAGTAATACTTATAGTAGGAGTATTATGAGAGGTGTTACCCTGGCTTGTGGACAATGTCTCTGAGGACTCGGACTGCGTCGTCGTTGCTCATGTTCTCAAAGTTAATGTCGTTCACCTGACACACACACACAAGTATTATCAGTAGTATTGGCAGTATTAGTATCAGTAGTATTAGTATGAGTAGTACTAGTATCAGTAATACCTGTAGCAGCATGTCCCCCGGCTCGATGCGTCCGTCCGCTGCCACGGCTCCGCCCTTCATGATGGAGCCGATATAAATACCTCCGTCTCCTCTGTCGTTACTCTGACCCACTATACTGATGCCCAGGAAGTTATACCTCTCTGAGGACAGACAGGGAGACAGACAGGGAGACAGACAGGGAGACAGACAGGGAGAGAGACAGGGAGAGAGACAGGGAGACAGACAGACAGACAGGGAGAGAGACAGGGAACAGGCAGACAGAGAGACAGATAGGGAGAGAGACAGGGAGAGAGACAGGGAGAGAGACAGGGAGACAGACAGAGAGAC
>JAPTMU010000164.1:210776-216428 GCA_028583405.1 Pogonophryne albipinna
CCCCTCTTCTTCATGTCTCTTCTACATCAACATGTGTCCCCTCTTCTTCTCCATGTCTCTTCTACATCAACATGTGTCCCCACTTCTTCATGTCTCTTCTACATCAACATGTGTCCCCTCTTCTTCATGTCTCTTCTACATCAACATGTGTCCCCTCTTCTCCATGTCTCTTCTACATCAACATGTGTCCCCTCTTCTTCATGTCTCTTCTACATCAACATGTGTCCCCTCTTCTTCTCCATGTCTGTTCTACATCAACATGTGTCCCCTCTGCTTCATGTCTCTTCTACATCACCATGTGTCCCCTCTTCTCCATGTCTCTTCTACATCAACATGTGTCCCCTCTGCTTCATGTCTCTTCTACATCAACATGTGTCCCCTCTTCTTCATGTCTCTTCTACATCAACATGTGTCCCCTCTTCTCCATGTCTCTTCTACATCAACATGTGTCCCCTCTTCTTCATGTCTCTTCTACATCAACATGTGTCCCCTCTTCTCCATGTCTCTTCTACAACAACATGTGTCCCCTCTTCTCCATGTCTCTTCTACATCAACATGTGTCCCCTCCTCTCCATGTCTCTTCTACATCAACATGTGTCCCCTCTTCTTCATGTCTCTTCTACATCAACATGTGTCCCCTCTTCTTCATGTCTCTTCTACATCAACATGTAGTCCCCTCTTCTTCATGTCTCCTTCTACATCAACACGTGTCCCCTCTTCTTCATGTCTCTTCTACATCAACATGTGTCCCCTCTTCTTCATGTCTCTTCTACATCAACACGTGTCCCCTCTTCTTCATGTCTCTTCTTCATCAACATGTGTCCCCTCTTCTTCATGTCTCTTCTACATCAACATGTGTCCCCTCTTCTACATGTCTCTTCTACATCAACATGTGTCCCCTCTTCTTCATGTCTCTTCTACATCAACATGTGTCCCCTCTTCTACATGTCTCTTCTACATCAACATGTGTCCCCTCTTCTTCATGTCTCTTCTTCATCAACATGTGTCCCCTCTTCTTCATGTCTCTTCTACATCAACATGTGTCCCCTCTTCTTCATGTCTCTTCTACATCAACATGTGTCCCCTCTTCTTCATGTCTCTTCTACATCAACATGTGTCCCCTCTTCTTCATGTCTCTTCTACATCAACATGTGTCCCCTCTTCTCCATGTCTCTTCTACATCAACATGTGTCCCCTCTTCTTCTCCATGTCTCTTCTACATCAACATGTGTCCCCACTTCTTCATGTCTCTTCTACATCAACATGTGTCCCCTCTTCTTCTCCATGTCTGTTCTACATCAACATGTGTCCCCTCTGCTTCATGTCTCTTCTACATCACCATGTGTCCCCTCTTCTCCATGTCTCTTCTACATCACCATGTGTCCCCCTCTGCTTCATGTCTCTTCTACATCAACATGTGTCCCCTCTCTTCTTCATGTCTCTTCTACATCAACATGTGTCCCCTCTTCTTCATGTCTCTTCTACATCAACATGTGTCCCCTTCTTCTCCATGTCTCTTCTACATCAACATGTGTCCCCCTCTTCTTCATGTCTCTTCTACATCAACATGTGTCCCCTTCTTCTTCATGTCTCTTCTACATCAACATGTGTCCCCTCTTCTTCCATGTCTCTTCTACATCAACATGTGTCCCCTCTTCTTCATGTCTCTTCTACATCAACATGTGTCCCCTCTTCTCTCATGTCTCGTTCTACATCAACATGTGTCCCCTCTGCTTCATGTCTCTTCTACATCACATGTGTCCCCTCTTCTCCATGTCTCTTCTACATCAACATGTGTCCCCTCTTCTTCATGTCTCTTCTACATCAACATGTGTCCCCTCTTCTTTCCATGTCTCTTCTACATCAACATGTGTCCCCTCTTCTTCATGTCTCTTCTACATCAACATGTGTCCCCTCTTCTTCATGTCTCTTCTACATCAACATGTGTCCCCTCTTCTTCATGTCTCTTCTACATCAACATGTGTCCCCTCTTCTTCATGTCTCTTCTACATCAACATGTGTCCCCTCTTCTTCATGTCTCTTCTACATCAACATGTGTCCCCTCTTCTTCATGTCTCCTTCTACATCAACATGTGTCCCCTCTTCTCCATGTCTCTTCTACATCAACATGTGTCCCCTCTTCTTTCATGTCTCTTCTACATCAACATGTGTCCCCTCTTCTCATGTCTCTTCTACATCAACATGTGTCCCCTCTTCTTCATGTCTCTTCTACATCAACATGTGTCCCCTCTTCTTCCATGTCTCTTCTACATCAACATGTGTCCCCTCTTCTTCATGTCTCTTCTACATCAACATGTGTCCCCTCTTCTTCATGTCTCTTCTACATCAACATGTGTCCCCTCTTCTTCATGTCTCTTCTACATCAACATGTGTCCCCCTCTTCTTCATGTCTCTTCTACATCAACATGTGTCCCCTCTTCTTCATGTCTCTTCTACATCAACATGTGTCCCCTCTTCTTCATGTCTCTTCTACATCAACATGTGTCCCCTCTTCTTCATGTCTCTTCTACATCAACATGTGTCCCCTCTTCTTCATGTCTCTTCTACATCAACATGTGTCCCCTCTTCTTCATGTCTCTTCTACATCAACATGTGTCCCCTCTTCTTCATGTCTCTTCTACATCAACATGTGTCCCCTCTTCTTCATGTCTCTTCTACATCAACATGTGTCCCCTCTTCTTCATGTCTCTTCTACATCAACATGTGTCCCCTCTTCTTCATGTCTCTTCTACATCAACATGTGTCCCCTCTTCTTCATGTCTCTTCTACATCAACATGTGTCCCCTCTTCTTCATGTCTCTTCTACATCAACATGTGTCCCCTCTTCTTCATGTCTCTTCTACATCAACATGTGTCCCCTCTTCTTCATGTCTCTTCTACATCAACATGTGTCCCCTCTTCTTCATGTCTCTTCTACATCAACATGTGTCCCCTCTTCTCCATGTCTCTTTACATCAACATGTGTCCCCTCTTCTTCATGTCTCTTCTACATCAACATGTGTCCCCTCTTCTTCATGTCTCTTCTACATCAACATGTGTCCCCTCTTCTTCATGTCTCTTCTACATCACATGTGTCCCCTCTTCTCATGTCCTTCTACATCAACATGTGTCCCCTCTTCTCCATGTCTCTTCTACATCAACATGTGTCCCCTCTTCTTCCATGTCTCTTCTACATCAACATGTGTCCCCTCTTCTTCATGTCTCTTCTACATCAACAATGTGTCCCCCTCTTCTCTCATGTCCCTCTACATCAACATCGTGTCCCCTCTTCTTCATGGTCTCTTCTACATCACATGTGTCCCCTCTTCTGCATGTCTCTTCTACATCAACATGTGTCCCCCTCTTCTCATGTCTCTTCTACATCAACATGTGTTCCCCTCGTCTTCATGTCTCTTCTAACATCAACATGTGTCCCCTCTTCTCCATGTCTCTTCTACATCAAATGTGTCCCCTCTGATTCATGTCTCTTCTACAGCAACACTGTGTCCCCTTCTTCTTCATGTCTCTTCTACATCAACCTGTGTCCCCTCTTCTCCATGTCTCTTCTACATCAACATGTGTCCCCTCTTCTTCCATGTCTCTTTCTACATCAACATGTGTCCCCTCTTCTTCATGTCTCTTCTACATCAACATGTGTCCCCTCTTCTTCATGTCTCTTCTACATCAACATGTGTCCCCTCTTCTTCATGTCTCTTCTACATCAACATGTGTCCCCTCTTCTTCATGTCTCTTCTACATCAACATGTGTCCCCTCTTCTTCATGTCTCTTCTACATCAACATGTGTCCCCTCTTCTTCATGTCTCTTCTACATCAACATGTGTCCCCTCTTCTCCATGTCTCTTCTACATCAACATGTGTCCCCTCTTCTTCATGTCTCTTCTACATCAACATGTGTCCCCTCTTCTTCATGTCTCTTCTTACATCAACATGTGTCCCCTCTTCTTCATGTCTCTTCTACATCAACATGTGTCCCCTCTTCTTCATGTCTCTTCTACATCAACATGTGTCCCCTCTTCTACATGTCTCTTCTACATCAACATGTGTCCCCTCTTCTTCATGTCTCTTCTACATCAACATGTGTCCCCTCTTCTTCATGTCTCTTCTACATCAACATGTGTCCCCTCTTCTTCATGTCTCTTCTTACATCAACATGTGTCCCCTCTTCTTCATGTCTCTTCTACATCAACATGTGTCCCCTCTTCTTCATGTCTCTTCTACATCAACATGTGTCCCCTCTTCTCCATGTCTCTTCTTACATCAACATGTGTCCCCCTCTTCTTCATGTCTCTTCTACATCAGCATGTGTCCCCTCTTCTACATGGTCTCTTCTACATCAACATGTGTCCCCTCTTCTTCAAATGTCTCTTCTTACATCAACAATGTGTCCCCTCTTCTTCATGTCTCCTTCTACATCAACATCGTGTCCCCTCTTGCTTCATGTCTCGTTCTAGCATCAACATGTGTCCCCTCTTCTTCATGGCTCTTCTACATCAAGCAATGTGTCCCCTCTACTTCATGTCTCTTCTACATCAACAATGATGTACCCCTCTTCATCCGATGTCCTCTTCTACATCAACATGTGTCCCCTCTTGCTTCATGTCTCTTCTACATCAAGCATGGTGTCCCCTCTTCTTCATGTCTCTTCTACATCAACATGTGTCCCCTCTTCTCCATGTCTCTTCTACATCAACATGTGTCCCCTCTTCTTCATGTCTCTTCTACATCAACATGTGTCCCCTCTTCTCCATGTCTCTTCTACATCAACATGTGTCCCCTCTTCTCCATGTCTCTTCTACATCAACATGTGTCCCCTCCTCTCCATGTCTCTTCTACATCAACATGTGTCCCCTCTTCTTCATGTCTCTTCTACATCAACATGTGTCCCCTCTTCTTCATGTCTCTTCTACATCAACATGAGTCCCCTCTTCTTCATGTCTCCTCTACATCAACACGTGTCCCCTCTTCTTCATGTCTCTTCTACATCAACATGTGTCCCCTCTTCTTCATGTCTCTTCTACATCAACACGTGTCCCCTCTTCTTCATGTCTCTTCTTCATCAACATGTGTCCCCTCTTCTTCATGTCTCTTCTACATCAACATGTGTCCCCTCTTCTACATGTCTCTTCTACATCAACATGTGTCCCCTCTTCTACATGTCTCTTCTTCATCAACATGTGTCCCCTCTTCTTCATGTCTCTTCTACATCAACATGTGTCCCCTCTTCTTCATGTCTCTTCTACATCAACATGTCCCCTCTTCTCCATGTCTCTTCTACATCAACATGTGTCCCCTCTTCTTCATGTCTCTTCTACATCAACATGTGTCCCCTCTTCTTCTTGTCTCTTCTACATCAACATGTGTCCCCTCTTCTTCATGTCTCTTCTTCATCAACATGTGTCCCCTCTTCTTCATGTCTCTTCTACATCAACATGTGTCCCCTCTTCTACATGTCTCTTCTACATCAACATGTGTCCCCTCTTCTTCATGTCTCTTCTTCATCAACATGTGTCCCCTCTTCTTCATGTCTCTTCTACATCAACATGTGTCCCCTCTTCTTCATGTCTCTTCTTCATCAACATGTGTCCCCTCTTCTTCATGTCTCTTCTACATCAACATGTGTCCCCTCTTCT
>JAPTMU010000164.1:217143-284643 GCA_028583405.1 Pogonophryne albipinna
GCCTAACCCTAACCCTAACCCTAACCCTAAACCCTAACCCTAACCCTAACCCTAACCCGTGCTTATCCTCATTTCTGTTATAAAGCCATATCTCAGGCAAACGTAGAGGAACACGTATATTGTTAATAAAATAAGCATATTGGGGTCAAAAGGTCAAACTACTGGATTAAGAAATACATTAATGCCAGATGCCAACTCTGGCTCACTCTGTCAGGATCTTTTGTCCTCTTGCAGTCTGAAGTCTGTTCACACAGCTGCATAATTTTTACGAGACACACTGCTGGAACTGATCCCCCAAGCAGGGCCATTCCTGGATGAGATTGTATAGATGTAATGGGCTGAAACGATCGATGATACCTGGGTTATCTACTGAAGATGTGTTAATTTTTTTAATATGGATGACATTAAAAGCACTACCATGATGTGTCATCTAATATAATTTTTTGAGTCAACACAGTTCAACGAGAGGAGCTTGAGTGAGATGTGATTATACCTGGACTGATTCTACGAGTGAGAGTGCAACGATCATTCTGCTTACAGCAGTGAGATCAAAATATTTAATTCCTAACTAGCCAGTTCTTCATGATGACATGTCTAGTGTGTATGAATTCTCACGTCAAGGACTCCGTAGTTGCTGTGTGGAGTTCTGTATTCCTCCAGATACACACACTCCCTCCATTTAATTCTAATCCTAACCGTCTCTTCTCCTTGCTGAATCCTAAAATGGACGCTGACGTGCTTATCCTCATTTCTGTTATAAAGCCATATCTCAGGCAAACGTAGAGGAACACGTATATTGTTAATAAAATAAGCATATTGGGGTCAAAAGGTCAAACTACTGGATTAAGAAATACATTAATGCCAGATGCCAACTCTGGCTCACTCTGTCAGGATCTTTTGTCCTCTTGCAGTCTGAAGTCTGTTCACACAGCTGCATAATTTTTACGAGACACACTGCTGGAACTGATCCCCCAAGCAGGGCCATTCCTGGATGAGATTGTATAGATGTAATGGGCTGAAACGATCGATGATACCTGGGTTATCTACTGAAGATGTGTTAATTTTTTTAATATGGATGACATTAAAAGCACTACCATGATGTGTCATCTAATATAATTTTTTGAGTCAACACAGTTCAACGAGAGGAGCTTGAGTGAGATGTGATTATACCTGGACTGATTCTACGAGTGAGAGTGCAACGATCATTCTGCTTACAGCAGTGAGATCAAAATATTTAATTCCTAACTAGCCAGTTCTTCATGATGACATGTCTAGTGTGTATGAATTCTCACGTCAAGGACTCCGTAGTTGCTGTGTGGAGTTCTGTATTCCTCCAGATACACACACTCCCTCCATTTAATTCTAATCCTAACCGTCTCTCCTCCTTGCTGAATCCTAAAATGGACGCTGACGTGCTTATCCTCATCTCTGTTATAAAGCCATATCTCAGGCAAACGTAGAGGAACACGTATATTGTTAATAAAATAAGCATATTGGGGTCAAAAGGTCAAACTACTGGATTAAGAAATACATTAATACTCACCTTCTCACGGGAACATACGTAGGCTTTACGAGGCCACGCCCCCACCCCTATAAATAAGAGTACAGATGCCAACTCTGGCTCACTCTGTCAGGATCTTTTGTCCTCTTGCAGTCTGAAGTCTGTTCACACAGCTGCATAATTTTTACGAGACACACTGCTGGAACTGCCTCTCTGAAGAACCAGCACCTTACCGTGGTAGAGAGGTTTGTGTGCCCTGATGAACCTGGGGGCTGTGTTGTCTGGAACCTTTTGTTCCTGGTAGGGTCTCCCATGGCAAATTGGTCTCAGGCAAGGGGCCAGACTAAGATTGGTTCAAAAGACCTCATGAAAAAAAACGACAACAAGAAGTGAGGATACCCGGCCCGGAGGAAGCCCGGGGTCCCCTTCTGGAGCCAGGCCCAGAAGGAGGACTCGACGGCGAGCGTCTGGTGGCCGGGCTTGCCACGGAGCCCGGCCGGGCCCAGCCCGAAAAGGCAACGTGGGCAACACCTCCGCTTCTCCGTCCCGCGGGCCCACCACCTACGGGAAACAGCGATGGGGTCGGGTGCGCTGCCAGAAGGGTGGCAGTGAAAGCGGAGGGTCTCGACGGACCAGACCCGGGCGACAGAAGCTGGCTTTGGGGACGTGGAACGTCACCTCTCTGGGGGGGAAGGAGCCGGAGCTTGTGCGGGAGGTGGAGCGTTACCAGTTGGATCTGGTTGGGCTCACCTCTACGCACAGCGTCGGCTCTGGAACCTTACTTCTGGATAGGGGTTGGACTCTATTCTTCTCCGGAGTTGCTCAAGGTGTGAGGCGCCGGGCGGGTGTGGGGATACTCACAAGTCCCCGGTTGGGTGCTTCGTTGTTGGAGTTTACCCCAGTGGACGAGAGGGTCGCCTCCCTACGCCTGAGGGTTATGGGGGGGAAAACTCTGACTGTTGTGTGTGCTTATGCACCCAACAGCAGTTCAGAGTATACGGCCTTCTTGGAGACCCTGGAAAGAGTCCTGTATGGGGCTCCTGAAGGGGACTCTTTAATCTTGCTGGGAGACTTCAACGCACATGTGGGCAATGATGGAGACACTTGGAGGGGCGTGATTGGGAGGAACGGCCCCCCTGATCTGAACCGGAGTGGTGGTTTGTTACTGGACTTCTGTGCTAGTCATGGATTGGCCATAACAAACACCATGTTCGAACATAAGGATGCTCATAAGTGTACGTGGTACCAGAGCACCCTAGGCAGAAGGTCCATGATCGATTTCGTTATCGTATCATCGGACCTGAGGCCGTATGTTTTGGACACTCGGGTAAAGAGAGGGGCGGAGTTGTCAACTGATCACCATCTGGTGGTGAGTTGGGTCGAGTGGCGGGGGAAGCCTCTGGATAGACCTGGTAAGCCCAAACGTGTAGTTCGGGTGAACTGGGAACGTCTGGAGGAGGCCCAAGTTCAGGAGGCCTTCAACTCACACCTCCGGCGGAGCTTTTCAGGCATTCCTGTGGAGGTTGGGGACATTGAACCAGAGTGGTCGGTGTTCAAAGCCTCTATTGCCGAAGCCGCGGCGGGGAGCTGTGGTCTTAAGGTCCTAGGTGCCTCAAGGGGCGGTAACCCTCGAACCTCCTGGTGGACACCGGTGGTCAGGGAAGCCGTCCGACTGAAGAAGGAGGCCTTCAGGGATTTGTTATCCCGGGGGACTCCCGAGGCAGTTGCAAGGTACCGACAGGCCCGAAGGGCAGCAGCCTCATCCGTGGCCGAGGCAAAGCAGCGGGTGTGGGAGAAGTTCGGAGAGGACATGGAGAAGGACTTTCGGGCGGCACCAAAGTTGTTCTGGAAAACTCTCCGACACCTCAGGAGGGGGAAGCAGGGAACCATCCAAGCTGTGTACAGTAAGGATGGGACGTTGTTGACCTCAACTGATGGAGTGTTGGGGCGTTGGAAGGAACACTTTGAGGAACTCCTGAACCCGACAACTCCGCCCTCTATGTTAGAGGCAGAGCTGGAGTATGACGGGGGATCGGCACCAATCTCCCGGGGGGAGGTCACTGAGGTTGTTAAACAACTCCACAGTGGCAAAGCCCCGGGGGTGGATGAGATCCTCCCAGAAATGCTGAAGGCTCTGGGTGTTGAGGGACTGTCATGGTTGACACGTCTCATCAACATTGCGTGGAAGTCGGAAACAGTACCGAAGGAGTGGCAGACCGGGGTGGTGGTTCCCATTTTTAAAAAGGGGGATCAGAGGGTGTGTGCCAATTACAGAGGCATCACACTACTCAGCCTCCCCGGGAAAGTTTACTCTAAGGTACTCGAAAGGAGGGTCAGGCCGATTGTCGAACCTCAGATTGAGGAGGAACAATGCGGATTCCGTCCTGGTCGTGGAACGACGGATCAGCTTTTTACTCTCGCAAGGATCCTGGAGGGGGCCTGGAAGTACGCTTATCCGGTCTACATGTGTTTTGTGGACTTGGAGAAGGCGTATGACCGGGTTCCCAGGGAGTTACTGTGGGAGGTGCTGCGGGAGTATGGGGTGAGGGGGTCTCTACTCAGGGCCATCCAATCTCTGTACTCCCAAAGCGAGAGCTGTGTCCGGGTCCTCGGCAGTAAGTCGGACCCATTTCCGGTGAGGGTTGGCCTCCGCCAGGGCTGCGCTTTGTCACCAATCCTGTTTGTAATATACATGGATCGGATTTCGAGGCGTAGTCATGGGGGAGGGGGTCTGCAGTTCGGTGGACTAAGGATTGCACCACTGCTTTTTGCAGATGATGTGGTTCTGATGGCTTCATCGGTCTGCGACCTTCAGCACTCACTGGATCGGTTCGCAACCGAGTGTGAAGCGGCTGGGATGAGGATCAGCACCTCCAAATCTGAGGCCATGGTTCTCAGCAGGAAACCGATGGACTGTCCACTCCAAGTAGGGAATGAGTCCTTACCCCAAGTGAAGGAGTTCAAGTATCTCGGGGTTTTGTTCTCGAGTGAGGGAACAATGGAGCGTGAGATGGGCCGGAGAATCGGAGCAGCGGGAGCGGGACTGCAGTCGCTTTACCGCACCGTTGTGACGAAAAGGGAGCTGAGCCAGAAGGCAAAGCTCTCTGTCTACCGGGCCATTTTCGTTCCTACCCTCACCTATGGTCATGAAGGATGGGTCATGACCGAAAGAACGAGATCGCGGATACAAGCGGCCGAGATGGGTTTTCTCCGCAGGGTGGCTGGTGTCTCCCTTAGGGATAAGGTGAGAAGTTCGGTCATCAGGGAGGGACTCGGAGTTGAGCCGCTCCTCCTTCGCGTCGAAAGGAGCCAGTTGAGGTGGTTCGGGCACCTAGTTAGGATGCCACCTGGGCGCCTCCCTAGGGAGGTGTTCCAGGCACGTCCAGCTGGGAAGAGACCAAGGGGTAGACCTAGGACCAGGTGGAGGGATTATATCTCTTCGCTGGCCTGGGAGCGCCTTAGGATCCCCCAGTCAGAGCTGGTTAATGTCGCCAGGGAAAAGGAGGTTTGGGGCTCTCTGCTGGAACTGCTACCCCCGCAACCCGACCACGGATAAGCGGAAGAAGATGGATGGATGGACACTGCTGGAACTGATCCCCCAAGCAGGGCCATTCCTGGATGAGATTGTATAGATGTAATGGGCTGAAACGATCGATGATACCTGCGTTATCTACTGAAGATGTGTTAATTTTTTTAATATGGATGACATTAAAAGCACTACCATGATGTGTCATCTAATATAATTTTCTGAGTCAACACAGTTCAACGAGAGGAGCTTGAGTGAGATGTGATTATACCTGGACTGATTCTACGAGTGAGAGTGCAACGATCATTCTGCTTACAGCAGTGAGATCAAAATATTTAATTCCTAACTAGCCAGTTCTTCATGATGACATGTCTAGTGTGTATGAATTCTTACGTCAAGGACTCCGTAGTTGCTGTGTGGAGTTCTGTATTCCTCCAGATACACACACTCCCTCCATTTAATTCTAATCCTAACCGTCTCTCCTCCTTGCTGAATCCTAAAATGGACGCTGACGTGCTTATCCTCATCTCTGTTATAAAGCCATATCTCAGGCAAACGTAGAGGAACACGTATATTGTTAATAAAATAAGCATATTGGGGTCAAAAGGTCAAACTACTGGATTAAGAAATACATTAATACTCACCTTCTCACGGGAACATACGTAGGCTTTACGAGGCCACGCCCCCACCCCTATAAATAAGAGTACAGATGCCAACTGTGGCTCACTCTGTCAGGATCTTTTGTCCTCTTGCAGTCTGAAGTCTGTTCACACAGCTGCATAATTTTTACGAGACACACTGCTGGAACTGATCCCCCAAGCAGGGCCATTCCTGGATGAGATTGTATAGATGTAATGGGCTGAAACGATCGATGATACCTGGGTTATCTACTGAAGATGTGTTAATTTTTTTAATATGGATGACATTAAAAGCACTACCATGATGTGTCATCTAAAATAATCTTTTGAGTCAACACAGTTCAACGAGAGGAGCTTGAGTGAGATGTGATTATACCTGGACTGATTCTACGAGTGAGAGTGCAACGATCATTCTGCTTACAGCAGTGAGATCAAAATATGTAATTCCTAACTAGCCAGTTCTTCATGATGACATGTCTAGTGTGTATGAATTCTCACGTCAAGGACTCCGTAGTTGTTGTGTGGAGTTCTGTATTCCTCCAGATACACACACTCCCTCCATTTAATTCTAATCCTAACCGTCTCTCCTCCTTGCTGAATCCTAAAATGGACGCTGACGTGCTTATCCTAATCTCTGTTATAAAGCCATATCTCAGGCCAACGTAGAGGAACACGTATATTGTTCATAAAATAAGCATATTGGGGTCAAAAGGTCAAACTACTGGATTAAGAAATACATTAATACTCACCTTCTCACGGGAACATACGTAGGCTTTACGAGGCCACGCCCCCACCCCTATAAATAAGAGTACAGATGCCAACTCTGGCTCACTCTGTCAGGATATTTTGTCCTCTTGCAGTCTGAAGTCTGTTCACACAGCTGCATAATTTTTACGAGACACACTGCTGGAACTGATCCCCCAAGCAGGGCCATTCCTGGATGAGATTGTATAGATGTAATGGGCTGAAACGATCGATGATACCTGGGTTATCTACTGAAGATGTGTTAATTTTTTTAATATGGATGACATTAAAAGCACTACCATGATGTGTCATCTAATATAATTTTTTGAGTCAACACAGTTCAACGAGAGGAGCTTGAGTGAGATGTGATTATACCTGGACTGATTCTACGAGTGAGAGTGCAACGATCATTCTGCTTACAGCAGTGAAATCAAAATATGTTATTCCTAACTAGCCAGTTCTTCATGATGACATGTCTAGTGTGTATGAATTCTCACGTCAAGGACTCCGTAGTTGCTGTGTGGAGTTCTGTATTCCTCCAGATACACACACTCCCTCCATTTAATTCTAATCCTAACCGTCTCTCCTCCTTGCTGAATCCTAAAATGGACGCTGATGTGCTTATCCTCATCTCTGTTATAAAGCCATATCTCAGGCCAACGTAGAGGAACACGTATATTGTTAATAAAATAAGCATATTGGGGTCAAAAGGTCAAACTACTGGATTAAGAAATACATTAATACTCACCTTCTCACGGGAACATACGGGACAGGAGGGAATATACGTAGGCTTTACGAGGCCACGCCCCCACCCCTATAAATAAGAGTGCAGATGCCAACTCTGGCTCACTCTGTCAGGATCTTTTGTCCTCTTGCAGTCTGAAGTCTGTTCACACAGCTGCATAATTTTTACGAGACACACTGCTGGAACTGATCCCCCAAGCAGGGCCATTCCTGGATGAGATTGTATAGATGTAATGGGCCGAAACGATCGATGATACCTGGGTTATCTACTGAAGATGTGTTCATTTTTTTAATATGGACGACATTAAAAGCACTAACATGATGTGTCATCTAATATAATTTTTTGAGTCAACACAGTTCAACGAGAGGAGCTTGAGTGAGATGTGATTATACCTGGACTGATTCTACGAATGAGAGTGCAACGATCATTCTGCTTACCGCAGTGAGATCAAAATGTTTAATTCCTAACTAGCCAGTTCTTCATGATGACATGTCTAGTGTGTATGAATTCTCACGTCAAGGACTCCGTAGTTGCTGTGTGGAGTTCTGTATTCCTCCAGATACACACACTCCCTCCATTTAATTCTAATCCTAACCGTCTCTCCTCCTTGCTGAATCCTAAAATGGACGCTGACGTGCTTATCCTCATCTCTGTTATAAAGCCATATCTCAGGCAAACGTAGAGGAACACGTATATTGTTAATAAAATAAGCATATTGGGGTCAAAAGGTCAAACTACTGGATTAAGAAATACATTAATACTCACCTTCTCACGGGAACATACGGGACAGGAGGGAATATACGTAGGCTTTACGAGGCCACGCCCCCACCCCTATAAATAAGAGTGCAGATGCCAACTCTGGCTCACTCTGTCAGGATCATTTGTCCTCTTGCAGTCTGAAGTCTGTTCACACAGCTGCATAATTTTTACGAGACACACTGCTGGAACTGATCCCCCAAGCAGGGCCATTCCTGGATGAGATTGTATAGATGTAATGGGCCGAAACGATCGATGATACCTGGGTTATCTACTGAAGATGTGTTCATTTTTTTAATATGGACGACATTAAAAGCACTACCATGATGTGTCATCTAATATAATTTTTTGAGTCAACACAGTTCAACGAGAGGAGCTTGAGTGAGATGTGATTATACCTGGACTGATTCTACGAGTGAGAGTGCAACGATCATTCTGCTTACCGCAGTGAGATCAAAATGTTTAATTCCTAACTAGCCAGTTCTTCATGATGACATGTCTAGTGTGTATGAATTCTCACGTCAAGGACTCCGTAGTTGCTGTGTGGAGTTCTGTATTCCTCCAGATACACACACTCCCTCCATTTAATTCTAATCCTAACCGTCTCTTCTCCTTGCTGAATCCTAAAATGGACGCTGACGTGCTTATCCTCATCTCTGTTATAAAGCCATATCTCAGGCAAACGTAGAGGAACACGTATATTGTTAATAAAATAAGCATATTGGGGTCAAAAGGTCAAACTACTGGATTAAGAAATACATTAATACTCACCTTCTCACGGGAACATACGGGACAGGAGGGAATATACGTAGGCTTTACGAGGCCACGCCCCCACCCCTATAAATAAGAGTGCAGATGCCAACTCTGGCTCACTCTGTCAGGATCATTTGTCCTCTTGCAGTCTGAAGTCTGTTCACACAGCTGCATAATTTTTACGAGACACACTGCTGGAACTGATCCCCCAAGCAGGGCCATTCCTGGATGAGATTGTATAGATGTAATGGGCCGAAACGATCGATGATACCTGGGTTATCTACTGAAGATGTGTTCATTTTTTTAATATGGACGACATTAAAAGCACTACCATGATGTGTCATCTAATATAATTTTTTGAGTCAACACAGTTCAACGAGAGGAGCTTGAGTGAGATGTGATTATACCTGGACTGATTCTACGAGTGAGAGTGCAACGATCATTCTGCTTACCGCAGTGAGATCAAAATGTTTAATTCCTAACTAGCCAGTTCTTCATGATGACATGTCTAGTGTGTATGAATTCTCACGTCAAGGACTCCGTAGTTGCTGTGTGGAGTTCTGTATTCCTCCAGATACACACACTCCCTCCATTTAATTCTAATCCTAACCGTCTCTTCTCCTTGCTGAATCCTAAAATGGACGCTGACGTGCTTATCCTCATCTCTGTTATAAAGCCATATCTCAGGCAAACGTAGAGGAACACGTATATTGTTAATAAAATAAGCATATTGGGGTCAAAAGGTCAAACTACTGGATTAAGAAATACATTAATACTCACCTTCTCACGGGAACATACGGGACAGGAGGGAATATACGTAGGCTTTACGAGGCCACGCCCCCACCCCTATAAATAAGAGTGCAGATGCCAACTCTGGCTCACTCTGTCAGGATCATTTGTCCTCTTGCAGTCTGAAGTCTGTTCACACAGCTGCATAATTTTTACGAGACACACTGCTGGAACTGATCCCCCAAGCAGGGCCATTCCTGGATGAGATTGTATAGATGTAATGGGCCGAAACGATCGATGATACCTGGGTTATCTACTGAAGATGTGTTAATTTTTTTAATATGGACGACATTAAAAGCACTACCATGATGTGTCATCTAATATAATTTTTTGAGTCAACACAGTTCAACGAGAGGAGCTTGAGTGAGATGTGATTATACCTGGACTGATTCTACGAGTGAGAGTGCAACGATCATTCTGCTTACCGCAGTGAGATCAAAATGTTTAATTCCTAACTAGCCAGTTCTTCATGATGACATGTCTAGTGTGTATGAATTCTCACGTCAAGGACTCCGTAGTTGCTGTGTGGAGTTCTGTATTCCTCCAGATATACACACACTCCCTCCATTTAATCCTAAACCTAACCGTCTCTTCCCTTGGCTGAATCCTAAAATGGACGCTGACGTGCTTATCCTCATCTCTGTTATAAAGCCATATCTCAGGCAAACGTAGAGGAACACGTATATTGTTAATAAAATAAGCATATTGGGGTCAAAAGGTCAAACTACTGGATTAAGAAATACATTAATACTCACCTTCTCACGGGAACATACGGGACAGGAGGGAATATACGTAGGCTTTACGAGGCCACGCCCCCACCCCTATAAATAAGAGTGCAGATGCCAACTCTGGCTCACTCTGTCAGGATCATTTGTCCTCTTGCAGTCTGAAGTCTGTTCACACAGCTGCATAATTTTTACGAGACACACTGCTGGAACTGATCCCCCAAGCAGGGCCATTCCTGGATGAGATTGTATAGATGTAATGGGCCGAAACGATCGATGATACCTGGGTTATCTACTGAAGATGTGTTCATTTTTTTAATATGGACGACATTAAAAGCACTACCATGATGTGTCATCTAATATAATTTTTTGAGTCAACACAGTTCAACGAGAGGAGCTTGAGTGAGATGTGATTATACCTGGACTGATTCTACGAGTGAGAGTGCAACGATCATTCTGCTTACCGCAGTGAGATCAAAATGTTTAATTCCTAACTAGCCAGTTCTTCATGATGACATGTCTAGTGTGTATGAATTCTCACGTCAAGGACTCCGTAGTTGCTGTGTGGAGTTCTGTATTCCTCCAGATACACACACTCCCTCCATTTAATTCTAATCCTAACCGTCTCTTCTCCTTGCTGAATCCTAAAATGGACGCTGACGTGCTTATCCTCATCTCTGTTATAAAGCCATATCTCAGGCAAACGTAGAGGAACACGTATATTGTTAATAAAATAAGCATATTGGGGTCAAAAGGTCAAACTACTGGATTAAGAAATACATTAATACTCACCTTCTCACGGGAACATACGGGACAGGAGGGAATATACGTAGGCTTTACGAGGCCACGCCCCCACCCCTATAAATAAGAGTGCAGATGCCAACTCTGGCTCACTCTGTCAGGATCATTTGTCCTCTTGCAGTCTGAAGTCTGTTCACACAGCTGCATAATTTTTACGAGACACACTGCTGGAACTGATCCCCCAAGCAGGGCCATTCCTGGATGAGATTGTATAGATGTAATGGGCCGAAACGATCGATGATACCTGGGTTATCTACTGAAGATGTGTTCATTTTTTTAATATGGACGACATTAAAAGCACTACCATGATGTGTCATCTAATATAATTTTTTGAGTCAACACAGTTCAACGAGAGGAGCTTGAGTGAGATGTGATTATACCTGGACTGATTCTACGAGTGAGAGTGCAACGATCATTCTGCTTACCGCAGTGAGATCAAAATGTTTAATTCCTAACTAGCCAGTTCTTCATGATGACATGTCTAGTGTGTATGAATTCTCACGTCAAGGACTCCGTAGTTGCTGTGTGGAGTTCTGTATTCCTCCAGATACACACACTCCCTCCATTTAATTCTAATCCTAACCGTCTCTTCTCCTTGCTGAATCCTAAAATGGACGCTGACGTGCTTATCCTCATCTCTGTTATAAAGCCATATCTCAGGCAAACGTAGAGGAACACGTATATTGTTAATAAAATAAGCATATTGGGGTCAAAAGGTCAAACTACTGGATTAAGAAATACATTAATACTCACCTTCTCACGGGAACATACGGGACAGGAGGGAATATACGTAGGCTTTACGAGGCCACGCCCCCACCCCTATAAATAAGAGTGCAGATGCCAACTCTGGCTCACTCTGTCAGGATCATTTGTCCTCTTGCAGTCTGAAGTCTGTTCACACAGCTGCATAATTTTTACGAGACACACTGCTGGAACTGATCCCCCAAGCAGGGCCATTCCTGGATGAGATTGTATAGATGTAATGGGCCGAAACGATCGATGATACCTGGGTTATCTACTGAAGATGTGTTCATTTTTTTAATATGGACGACATTAAAAGCACTACCATGATGTGTCATCTAATATAATTTTTTGAGTCAACACAGTTCAACGAGAGGAGCTTGAGTGAGATGTGATTATACCTGGACTGATTCTACGAGTGAGAGTGCAACGATCATTCTGCTTACCGCAGTGAGATCAAAATGTTTAATTCCTAACTAGCCAGTTCTTCATGATGACATGTCTAGTGTGTATGAATTCTCACGTCAAGGACTCCGTAGTTGCTGTGTGGAGTTCTGTATTTCTCCAGATACACACACTCCCTCCATTTAATTCTAATCCTAACCGTCTCTTCTCCTTGCTGAATCCTAAAATGGACGCTGACGTGCTTATCCTCATCTCTGTTATAAAGCCATATCTCAGGCAAACGTACAGGAACACGTATATTGTTAATAAAATAAGCATATTGGGGTCAAAAGGTCAAACTACTGGATTAAGAAATACATTAATACTCACCTTCTCACGGGAACATACGGGACAGGAGGGAATATACGTAGGCTTTACGAGGCCACGCCCCCACCCCTATAAATAAGAGTGCAGATGCCAACTCTGGCTCACTCTGTCAGGATCATTTGTCCTCTTGCAGTCTGAAGTCTGTTCACACAGCTGCATAATTTTTACGAGACACACTGCTGGAACTGATCCCCCAAGCAGGGCCATTCCTGGATGAGATTGTATAGATGTAATGGGCCGAAACGATCGATGATACCTGGGTTATCTACTGAAGATGTGTTCATTTTTTTAATATGGACGACATTAAAAGCACTACCATGATGTGTCATCTAATATAATTTTTTGAGTCAACACAGTTCAACGAGAGGAGCTTGAGTGAGATGTGATTATACCTGGACTGATTCTACGAGTGAGAGTGCAACGATCATTCTGCTTACCGCAGTGAGATCAAAATGTTTAATTCCTAACTAGCCAGTTCTTCATGATGACATGTCTAGTGTGTATGAATTCTCACGTCAAGGACTCCGTAGTTGCTGTGTGGAGTTCTGTATTCCTCCAGATACACACACTCCCTCCATTTAATTCTAATCCTAACCGTCTCTTCTCCTTGCTGAATCCTAAAATGGACGCTGACGTGCTTATCCTCATCTCTGTTATAAAGCCATATCTCAGGCAAACGTAGAGGAACACGTATATTGTTAATAAAATAAGCATATTGGGGTCAAAAGGTCAAACTACTGGATTAAGAAATACATTAATACTCACCTTCTCACGGGAACATACGGGACAGGAGGGAATATACGTAGGCTTTACGAGGCCACGCCCCCACCCCTATAAATAAGAGTGCAGATGCCAACTCTGGCTCACTCTGTCAGGATCATTTGTCCTCTTGCAGTCTGAAGTCTGTTCACACAGCTGCATAATTTTTACGAGACACACTGCTGGAACTGATCCCCCAAGCAGGGCCATTCCTGGATGAGATTGTATAGATGTAATGGGCCGAAACGATCGATGATACCTTGGTTATCTACTGAAGATGTGTTAATTTTTTTAATATGGACGACATTAAAAGCACTACCATGATGTGTCATCTAATATAATTTTTTGAGTCAACACAGTTCAACGAGAGGAGCTTGAGTGAGATGTGATTATACCTGGACTGATTCTACGAGTGAGAGTGCAACGATCATTCTGCTTACCGCAGTGAGATCAAAATGTTTAATTCCTAACTAGCCAGTTCTTCATGATGACATGTCTAGTGTGTATGAATTCTCACGTCAAGGACTCCGTAGTTGCTGTGTGGAGTTCTGTATTCCTCCAGATACACACACTCCCTCCATTTAATTATAATCCTAACCGTCTCTTCTCCTTGCTGAATCCTAAAATGGACGCTGACGTGCTTATCCTCATCTCTGTTATAAAGCCATATCTCAGGCAAACGTAGAGGAACACGTATATTGTTAATAAAATAAGCATATTGGGGTCAAAAGGTCAAACTACTGGATTAAGAAATACATTAATACTCACCTTCTCACGGGAACATACGGGACAGGAGGGAATATACGTAGGCTTTACGAGGCCACGCCCCCACCCCTATAAATAAGAGTGCAGATGCCAACTGTGGCTCACTCTGTCAGGATCATTTGTCCTCTTGCAGTCTGAAGTCTGTTCACACAGCTGCATAATTTTTACGAGACACACTGCTGGAACTGATCCCCCAAGCAGGGCCATTCCTGGATGAGATTGTATAGATGTAATGGGCCGAAACGATCGATGATACCTGGGTTATCTACTGAAGATGTGTTCATTTTTTTAATATGGACAACATTAAAAGCACTACCATGATGTGTCATCTAATATAATTTTTTGAGTCAACACAGTTCAACGAGAGGAGCTTGAGTGAGATGTGATTATACCTGGACTGATTCTACGAGTGAGAGTGCAACGATCATTCTGCTTACCGCAGTGAGATCAAAATGTTTAATTCCTAACTAGCCAGTTCTTCATGATGACATGTCTAGTGTGTATGAATTCTCACGTCAAGGACTCCGTAGTTGCTGTGTGGAGTTCTGTATTCCTCCAGATACACACACTCCCTCCATTTAATTCTAATCCTAACCGTCTCTTCTCCTTGCTGAATCCTAAAATGGACGCTGACGTGCTTATCCTCATCTCTGTTATAAAGCCATATCTCAGGCAAACGTAGAGGAACACGTATATTGTTAATAAAATAAGCATATTGGGGTCAAAAGGTCAAACTACTGGATTAAGAAATACATTAATACTCACCTTCTCACGGGAACATACGGGACAGGAGGGAATATACGTAGGCTTTACGAGGCCACGCCCCCACCCCTATAAATAAGAGTGCAGATGCCAACTGTGGCTCACTCTGTCAGGATAATTTGTCCTCTTGCAGTCTGAAGTCTGTTCACACAGCTGCATAATTTTTACGAGACACACTGCTGGAACTGATCCCCCAAGCAGGGCCATTCCTGGATGAGATTGTATAGATGTAATGGGCCGAAACGATCGATGATACCTGGGTTATCTACTGAAGATGTGTTAATTTTTTTAATATGGACGACATTAAAAGCACTACCATGATGTGTCATCTAATATAATTTTTTGAGTCAACACAGTTCAACGAGAGGAGCTTAAGTGAGATGTGATTATACCTGGACTGATTCTACGAGTGAGAGTGCAACGATCATTCTGCTTACCGCAGTGAGATCAAAATGTTTAATTCCTAACTAGCCAGTTCTTCATGATGACATGTCTAGTGTGTATGAATTCTCACGTCAAGGACTCCGTAGTTGCTGTGTGGAGTTCTGTATTCCTCCAGATATACACACACTCCCTCCATTTAATCCTAAACCTAACCGTCTCTTCCCCTGGCTGAATCCTAAAATGGACGCTGACGTGCTTATCCTCATCTCTGTTATAAAGCCATATCTCAGGCAAACGTAGAGGAACACGTATATTGTTAATAAAATAAGCATATTGGGGTCAAAAGGTCAAACTACTGGATTAAGAAATACATTAATACTCACCTTCTCACGGGAACATACGGGACAGGAGGGAATATACGTAGGCTTTACGAGGCCACGCCCCCACCCCTATAAATAAGAGTGCAGATGCCAACTCTGGCTCACTCTGTCAGGATCATTTGTCCTCTTGCAGTCTGAAGTCTGTTCACACAGCTGCATAATTTTTACGAGACACACTGCTGGAACTGATCCCCCAAGCAGGGCCATTCCTGGATGAGATTGTATAGATGTAATGGGCCGAAACGATCGATGATACCTGGGTTATCTACTGAAGATGTGTTAATTTTTTTAATATGGACGACATTAAAAGCACTACCATGATGTGTCATCTAATATAATTTTTTGAGTCAACACAGTTCAACGAGAGGAGCTTGAGTGAGATGTGATTATACCTGGACTGATTCTACGAGTGAGAGTGCAACGATCATTCTGCTTACCGCAGTGAGATCAAAATGTTTAATTCCTAACTAGCCAGTTCTTCATGATGACATGTCTAGTGTGTATGAATTCTCACGTCAAGGACTCCGTAGTTGCTGTGTGGAGTTCTGTATTCCTCCAGATACACACACTCCCTCCATTTAATTATAATCCTAACCGTCTCTTCTCCTTGCTGAATCCTAAAATGGATGCTGACGTGCTTATCCTCATCTCTGTTATAAAGCCATATATCAGGCAAACGTAGAGGAACACGTATATTGTTAATAAAATAAGCATATTGGGGTCAAAAGGTCAAACTACTGGATTAAGAAATACATTAATACTCACCTTCTCACGGGAACATACGGGACAGGAGGGAATATACGTAGGCTTTACGAGGCCACGCCCCCACCCCTATAAATAAGAGTGCAGATGCCAACTGTGGCTCACTCTGTCAGGATCATTTGTCCTCTTGCAGTCTGAAGTCTGTTCACACAGCTGCATAATTTTTACGAGACACACTGCTGGAACTGATCCCCCAAGCAGGGCCATTCCTGGATGAGATTGTATAGATGTAATGGGCCGAAACGATCGATGATACCTGGGTTATCTACTGAAGATGTGTTCATTTTTTTAATATGGACGACATTAAAAGCACTACCATGATGTGTCATCTAATATAATTTTTTGAGTCAACACAGTTCAACGAGAGGAGCTTGAGTGAGATGTGATTATACCTGGACTGATTCTACGAGTGAGAGTGCAACGATCATTCTGCTTACCGCAGTGAGATCAAAATGTTTAATTCCTAACTAGCCAGTTCTTCATGATGACATGTCTAGTGTGTATGAATTCTCACGTCAAGGACTCCGTAGTTGCTGTGTGGAGTTCTGTATTCCTCCAGATACACACACTCCCTCCATTTAATTCTAATCCTAACCGTCTCTTCTCCTTGCTGAATCCTAAAATGGACGCTGACGTGCTTATCCTCATCTCTGTTATAAAGCCATATCTCAGGCAAACGTAGAGGAACACGTATATTGTTAATAAAATAAGCATATTGGGGTCAAAAGGTCAAACTACTGGATTAAGAAATACATTAATACTCACCTTCTCACGGGAACATACGGGACAGGAGGGAATATACGTAGGCTTTACGAGGCCACGCCCCCACCCCTATAAATAAGAGTGCAGATGCCAACTCTGGCTCACTCTGTCAGGATCATTTGTCCTCTTGCAGTCTGAAGTCTGTTCACACAGCTGCATAATTTTTACGAGACACACTGCTGGAACTGATCCCCCAAGCAAGGCCATTCCTGGATGAGATTGTATAGATGTAATGGGCCGAAACGATCGATGATACCTGGGTTATCTACTGAAGATGTGTTCATTTTTTTAATATGGACGACATTAAAAGCACTACCATGATGTGTCATCTAATATAATTTTTTGAGTCAACACAGTTCAACGAGAGGAGCTTGAGTGAGATGTGATTATACCTGGACTGATTCTACGAGTGAGAGTGCAACGATCATTCTGCTTACCGCAGTGAGATCAAAATGTTTAATTCCTAACCCTAACCCTAAACCCTAACCCTAACCCTAACTCTAACCCCACTATTAAACGAGGATGTGGTTTTTCTAAACCCGAGTACATCTTCCGCTATACTTCAGACTCCAACCTGGGTCAATCTAGAAAACCAAAGTCCTATAGAACCTGTTTTAGTTACACCTAACGATCCAGAACCGACGCCAGGACGCTCCAGACCATTGACAATAGAAGATTTTGATCTTCGGCCCGATACTCCACAAAACTTATCCACACGGCATGAACACCGCGGAAACAAAAGAGCTAATTGGTCCCTGACCCCCAGTCGGGATATTCTCATAATAGGGGATTCCAATATTTCTCGCCTTCCACCTATCTATGACCCTAAGGTCCAAGTAGATAGTTACCCAGGGGCTAATATACTTCATGCGATTCACCTAATTAGAAACAAAACCCTGACGTCTGCGAACACTAAGAAAGTCCTACTTTGTTTCGGACTCAATGATATGGATAGAGGTAATACTACCATCCTAGATCAAAACTTAACAAAACTACAGTCTTCGGCCAGAGACACATTCCCAAACGCCACGATATTTTTTCCTGCCATCAATCTCTCAACCAAGCTGTCATCCAAATTTGTGGGGAACATCAAAAACATCAACAAACTTCTCCAACAAATCCCAGGTTACATACCAAGACTCGGCGCAGAGAAATTTGCAACAGAATGGGATAATATCCACTGGACTTCTGACACAGCCAGACAAATGTGAGCACATTGGAGAACTTTCTTAGGACTAGAAACACCTCTAAAAGCGACTCTAGAAAAAGACAACTCGGTCATTAATCTCTCCTCTAATTTCCAACTAGGACCAAATGAATCGAAACTTCTACAGAGAGGCTTATTCTTCGTTCCAACCCCATCCACATTAAAAGATTACAGACAAACACTCCGCAGTGATATCTCCCTCTATCACCGTCGTCTAAAACGTCGAGAGCATTTTAAAGGCCAACCCCGACAAGAACCTCCCCCGTTCCGAGAAACCTCAAAATGGGAACCAGACCTAGGGTTGTTACCCATCAAACTTCAACAATTAGTAGAAAAATACCTCCTTTCGCTCAAAACTCACAAACCTACCCTTGAAACCCCCAATCTCTCCCCGGAAGAACAACAAACCCTTACGGAACTTCAACAAAACACTTCCATCGTCATAAAACCGGCAGACAAAGGTAGTGCGGTAGTTATCATGGATAGACACCAGTACATCCAAGAAGCCAATAGACAGCTGAATAATACGGACCACTACCAATCCCTTAGTGCTCCAATCTACAAACCACGGCGATCGAAATTTACAGTATATTAGAAAGCATGACTCTAAAACAGTCCATCTCCAAAAAACAGGAAACCTATCTCAAAGGCAAACCTGAACCTAAACAAAGACAATTTTATCCCCTACCTAAGATCCACAAGGCCCCGGAGTCATGGCCAACCCCGTTCATAATGCCTCCTGGTAGACCGATTGTGTCTGATTGCGACAGCGAAAGCTACAGAGTGGCGGACCTTTTGGACCACCACCTCAACCCCCTTTCTACCCGACACAGTAGCTATCTGAGAGATACCTACGATTTCTTAGAAAATATCAAAACAATCCAACTTAAAGAACCATGTATATTTTTCACCATGGATGTTGAGAGTCTTTACACCAACATCGACACGGCAAAAGGCCTAGAGGCAGTTAAAAACATCCTGACCCAACATCCGGACCCATCTCGTTCGGACCAGGATATTCTCAAACTTTTACATTTGAGCCTCACTAAAAATGACTTTGCGTTTGACGACAAAACGTACCTACAAATTAAAGGTACAGCGATGGGCAAAAAATTTGCCCCAGCCTATGCGAACATATACATGGCCAACTGGGAACAGACGGTTCTGCCCACATGCCCTAAATCCCCAGAATGTTACTTCAGATTCCTCGACGACATCTGGGGTATCTGGACCCACACAATGGAAGACTTCAAAACATTCACCGACCTACTTAATAGTCACCACCCGTCGATCAAAATTACGTCGGAAACCAATGCCAAGGAAATTAACTTCCTTGACGTCATCACGTTCAAAGACATCGACTTTGAAACCACGGGATGCTTGAGTTCCAAGGTTTATTTTAAACCCACGGACTCTCACAGTCTCTTACACCAAGAGAGCTTTCACCCGAAACACACTTTCAGTGGTATTGTGAAGTCCCAATTAATAAGATTCAAACGAATCTGCTCGAACATAGAGGATAGACAATCCGCGACAGACACCCTCTTCGGGGTCTTGAAAAAAAGAAAGTACCGACGATCCATGCTCCGAGAACTAAAAAGGGAAGTATTTGAAACAACAACACCACACCCACGACAACAAACGACGAAAACAAACACCACAATGATTCCATTTATCAGAACCTACTCCTCTCACTCTACAGTGATGGGTAGAACAATAAAACAGAACTTCCAAGAAATCATGGGTGACCAATTCGCAAACCAACCGACGAAAGTCATTTCAGCGTTCAAAAGAAACCCCAATCTTAAAGACCTATTGGTCCGGGCCAAACTTCCCTCCGTGGGCACAAGTGTCCACAGACCTCAAGGTCTTAAAACGGTGACAAACCCCAAGTCCAAAAAGACGTACACACTACAACAGGGCATCACGTTGAATCACGCAAATTGTGTGTACCTGATTAAATGCCAACAATGCGGGATCCTCTATGTTGGCGAAACCAGGAACGCACTAAAAACCCGCCTGTCTCACCACAGGTACAACATTCGACAGAAGCTAAAAATCACAACACATTTGGTCCAACATTTCAATCGGCATGGACTTCAAAACCTATATCTCCGGGGCATCGAACACAATCCTCTCTGGACAACGACTGATAGACAAACAGAGGAAAGAAACTGGATCAGAAACCTGGGAACAATATTCCCGGGGGGGTTAAACAAAGCGTATAGGTAAATATATAGGACCTTTTCAACGTAGGATACGTTAAATATTCCGTCTATTCATCCTTAGATTAGAGTTTAATATTTAAATATTTTAATTTAATGTTGAGAACAATTGCTTCATTTATCTCCTTTCCATCTTTCTTACCTTTTTTCTAATCTTAAAACCCAACCCTTTCCTTCTCGGGCCCTCCGGGGACTCGCCAGAAGGCAGCGGGTTATGAAAGCTGGTCTAGACAGATCTAGGGAGGATTACAAGGTATACACTGCATACCTCCTGAAAACCTTTCAATTTTTGTCCATCCATCTCTCCCTTAATGATTGAATCTTGGACATCAATAGATCGATCACCTAATTCTTAATACAACCACTTCACCCATACATTTTTAGAACCAATGAGGAAATGATTCTGAGTATTGACTATCAACTGATAGAAAAATTCAAAACCAGAACTACTGAGGTTACATACTGGAAATCTTTAATCTTAATACTAAACCTAACCACTCGGGCCTTCTTACTTTAAATCTTAAATAAAATCAGCAACCTACCCACTAAACTTAACCTTGTTGGACCTCCTTGCTTCCACCTTATAGGACTCCTTATCAAGCCTTTACTCTCTTGGGCCCTCCGGGGTCTTACTGAAGAGTGTGAGGTTGGGGGGACCGGTCTGATTACATGATAGACATTGCGTACCTTTTGAAATCTTTCGTTCATTCTAAATAGGAATTGTCCAAAGTCAATTCATTAAAACCAATCTAGGATCTACAATAACTAAACACCCCTCAACTCTAGTACCTTCGATCAACTTAGAAAAATTATCCTGTCATACTGTTCATTGCAATCATTCGGGTTATAAGTGTATTCTTTTTCCCATTAACATTGTTTTGTAAAACTGCACATATATATTTTTCCTTAAAGAATATATCAAGGTTTGACATGGTGGATCGTTTCCAGTCCAGAGATATTAAAAAGTAAAGACAAATCATCTGTCCTTTCTTATTCTTTTTTAATAGAGGGTCTATTTAAACCTTAGTTGAACCATATAACTTTGTGGTTAGACTAACAAGTAGAGGAGGTCCACTGACCGATTCTACTGAGTGAAGACATTTCAATATCCGCTTATATTCACTCCTAAATCTTAAAGTTCATCGAAACGCAAATAGAAGTGTAACTTTTCTTAAAGACATTTTATAATGTTTACAGTTTTATCTTTAGAATATATCTTTATTTATCTACTTATGAGTGTACCATTTTGACTTTGCTCTTATACATACATTAAGATTAGTATGATTTCAAAATAATATTTTTTCTTAAAATTTCAGATGCTAATTTTATGCTAACGCTAAGCTATGCTAATGCTAATGGTGACGTCACGATCCCAGGACCTATGAACCATGACCCCTGACCCGGTTATTTTATCACCTACCATTAAGCTAATCAGAGTATCTAAGCCACATGGCCCTATGAAGCCTCCATCTTTGCTAAGCTAACAGGAGCTAATAGGGAAGTCAGTAGGCTTGTTTGAGACGCGTTGCGGCTCGCCTCGAAAGTAGACGAGAATAGTCGGTCGCAGCCGGGGGAGGTCTCAAAAAGCTCGCCTGAAGTCGGACAGCTCGGAGTCGGCTTCGTCTTCTTCTTCTTCTTTTTCTTCTTCTCTCTGTTTTTTGGCAGATTGCAAACAGCTTGAAGGTGCATACTGCCACCTCCGGAGTCGGCTTGACTCGGTTTGCATTTATAAAGAATGCACACGTGTGTTTAATCGTTAATGTCAGATATGTACTAAGTAAATAAATGTGTTCCTGCTCAAGATTAGATTCAACTTTATTGTTATTGCACAGATTACAGGTACTGAGACAACGAGATGCAGTTTAGCTTCTAACCAGGAGCAACAAGCAGTGAAGTGAAAAGTAATGTACACAATAGACAGAATAAAATATAGAATGAATTGAATGATGAATAAACAGTGAGGGGTATGAATACACTAGATATCAGCCTGAGAGCAGTATGAACAGTGTGTATTAATACACTAGATATCAGCCTGTGAGCAGTATGAACAGTGTGTATTAATATGCTAAGATATATGAAGTATGAAACGGTAAGCAGTGCAAGTATAGTATCAAATATATGGATATTAATTTCATGATGATAAACATTGTGGAACAATGATGAAAAATGGGAATGGATGTGGCGACGTAAAACTGACACAAAACAACAACAAACTTTTGCCGAGCCAATGGGAGAGCTTCATCAGCAGCACGGGGGAAAAAACCACCAATGAGCGCTCAGCTCGAGATACCAGCGAGTCGTTTCCCATCAAGCATTTCGCTTCCGCAGCCCGTGGAGAGGAACTGCGCCGCCTCGCCTTGCCTCGCTCTCAAGGCTGCGGGCGTCTTTGTCCCGCGAGATTTCAACGTCTCATGTAGGCGGGACTCCAGAGCAAGTCGGACAAAATGACTAACCATCATGCAACGCACTAGCAAGACGTTGATCGCAACTGCGCAGGTCTGCGCAGGTCTCGCTTGTCTCAAACAAGCCTAGTGTCTCAGAACCACGTGAACTGTTCACCTTTGACCCGTGGGTTTTACATTCAACTAACCACAACACGTGGTTCCATGACGAACATGCACTTCCTGGTTTATGGGTTATTCCCGCGAGGTCGGATTACGTCACTTCCTTTCAAACAGCTGTCTGCGGACCCACGGTAAGTAAAAACGGAGCAGGAGTAATATAATAATGAAATCTGTAAAAATGTATATTTTAGACGGATTAATCTAGGTCTACTCAATTACATTTAATTATTTACATGAATTAAACCTTATATTAAGACACAATTTGGGGAAAACATGTTTTAAAAGCTTTATAAATACTTCGTTTTATAGTGCACAGGCGCATAATGGTGGAGGAGTATTGAAACGCGATCGCAATTTTTTGAATTTACATTCAAAAATAGATTTTTCAATATTGACAGTAATTAGGTTTAATTATTAAAATCCTATAGCAGCTATACCAAGACTCATTTGAGGAAAAATAGATTTGAAACACTTACATTAAATAGATCGTTTTATTTTGATCTTCACAAAATGGCTGCCGTTTCTGACTATTCACATTTCTCTCAGATTTACACTGATTTATTGATCATTTAATGTCGGGAGTGATCAGGTTTAATTA
This sequence comes from Pogonophryne albipinna, assembly GCA_028583405.1. Classification (NCBI taxonomy): domain Eukaryota; kingdom Metazoa; phylum Chordata; class Actinopteri; order Perciformes; family Artedidraconidae; genus Pogonophryne; species Pogonophryne albipinna. The sequence goes on from JAPTMU010000164.1 coordinate 240,802, forward strand.
TTAAAATATTAGAAATGCTAACCTAAGACTCATTTGGGGAAAATTGATTTGAAACACGGACCTTAATAGATCGTTTTATTTTTGAGTTTCACAAAATGGCCGCCGCGTATTGACTCTTTTCTTTTCTCTCAGATTTACATTGATTTATTGATCATTGAATGTCGGGAGTGATTAGGTTTAATTATTAATATATTAGAAACACTAACCTTAGACTCGGTTGAGGTTAAATATATCTGAGAAGCTCAAATAAATACATCGTTTTTTTATTATAAACAAGGCTACAAAATGACGGCTTAGAACACGCTATTTCAGCGGTAATACTGACATAATCCTTTCAATTCTACATTAAATGATTTATTAATCAAGTCAGTAATGATCATGTTTAATTGTTTACATATTATAGTTACTATATTTAAACCCTTTTGAGATAAAACATGGTTAAAAAACGTAGATAAATAGGTTTTATTATATACACTTCCAATATATCTGGGGAGTCTGTATTAGATAGAAAATGCTACAGAATTTTCCTCTGCATGTCTCCTATTTTAATCTATGGGATACTCTAATTATAATAATTATTTCTCTCTTTTAATGAGATTACTATTTTATTTATAGTTAAGTATAGAGTTAGACTCGGGCCTGTCGGATGGATAAGGGTAGGTGCATTTGTGTTTAATCAGACAGCGCCCCATCGCAGTTTATGATTGATTGAGTCCGGCTCCCCCCAACCTTGACAGGTCCGGTCTTGATTGTAGCAGTCCAACCCTAGTTCGGATCTCAGTTGGCCGGGGTTGATAAGGGAGGGTGTGGTTCTCTTCGGTTTGACTGTGCCCCATCACAGTGAAGATTGATTGAGCCCGGTTTCCCCGGCCCTGCCTGACTGTATCCGAACTGGTGCGGCCTAACACGTTAAAGTTATTAAATTTCATTCTGGTCTGTTGACCCAATATCTAACTCTGGTCTACTAACCAACACAGGGTGTGTATCTTTCTCTACCGATAGCGGTTAAATCTACTTCATTCTGGTCTGTTGACCCAGTATTCAATTCTGATTTACTAATCCACAATGTGTGTATATATATCTTTCTCTACCTAGGGTGGTTAAATCTATTTCATACTGGTCTATTGACCCAATATACAACTCTAGTCTACTAATCCAGTCTATATATATATCTTTCTCTACCTCCGGTTATTAAATTTACTTCATTCTGGTCGGTTGACCCAGTGGGTCTCTCTCCACCTTAAAGCTCACGGACCGGACCGACCTACCAGTCCTTTTCCCCTAGTTGGGAGCTTTTAGAAAACAACACAACACCGGGAACTTGATCAACCCGGCGGGGCCCCCCTGGAGTAGGGTGTCTGGTGATAAAGGCTGAAACACCCTGTGACCTCTAGGTACATCACTGAGGATGTGTTCTAAACAAATATAAAGGACTATTTTGTTCCCCAAATACTTCTATTTGGGAGTACAAAAAACAACTGACTATCTTTCATTATGTTTTTTTTTATCATTTATGGTACACATCGTTCCCTGTCTGTTTTTAGATAGATCACTAACTATGGCAATTTGATCTCTTAGAAAATTCAAATTTTTATATCATTTTTATGCGACAAAACAGATTAGTTTTACTTAATGGCTATGTACCTCTCTTACTTAAAACGATCTGATTTTCAATTCAAACCACTAAAAACAATCAATAATGTACTTTTTTCCTTCACAAGTCTAACCTTGAAAACTCTCCTGTCTCTCGGTTTTTATTTCTATTCTCTTGTGTTTATAACAATAACAATATTGGTTTATTCTATTAAGCAACCCAAGGGAGAAAAATGTACCCGCACTCCCCTCTGACACCACTAGATGGAGGCAGGGGACCACAAATGGAGGGCCTATTGCTGCTATGAGTCTGCAAATCATTAATTTTGGGTACTATATCTCTTTAATAAACCTAACTTTTAAATCATTTGTATGTTTTAAAAAAAATAGATCATTTAAACTACACCTTAACATTATTATAATATCCATTATTATTAGATCACCTTACCCTCAATAAAAATTAGAGGACTATTTTGTTCCCCAAGTATCTCTATTTTGGGAGACTAACAACAGCGTTTTTCCGCTCATAATGGCTATTTTGACCATTTTACCCCACACAACGTACTCCTTCTGTTTATATGCAGACTACCAACCGTTCATTATGGATATTTTGACCATTTTACCCCACACAACGTACTCCTTCTGTTTATATGCAGACTACCAACCGTTCATAATGGCTATTTTGACCATTTTACCCCACACAACGTACTCCTTCTGTTTATATGCAGACTACCAACCGTTCATAATGGCTATTTTTACCATTTTACCCCACACAACGTACTCCTTCTGTTTATATGCAGACTACCAACCGTTCATTATGGCTATTTTGACCATTTTACCCCACACAGCGTACTCCTTCTGTTTATATGCAGACTACTAATTAGGGGAGAATAATAATCCTCCATTTCTCAGTAATTAATTTAACACCTAATCTTTAATCTTACTTCTAAACTTAACCACTCAGACTTTATGCTAAAACTTAAGTTAATATTCATCAATTAATAGACTATCTTATCCTTAATTTAACCTCTAAACCTAACCACTCTGGCTCCTTGCCTAATCCTAAAGTACTTCTCCATTAAAAGCTATCTGACTCTCAACTCAAACAATTGTAATCAACTTATGGTACACTTTTCTCTAAATCTCTAAATTCAAATTGAATTTAGAAATGTCATTTGGTTGTTTCCTCAGTCAGACCTCGGTCTACCATGACTGATAAGGAGAGGTGTGGTTCTTTCTGAACAGGTGATACTTTGACACAGCGAGGTTTGTTTGGACTGGAATGGTAATTCCCTCAGTCGGTTCCAGGTCTAACATGGCTGGGTGGGGGAGTTGGTTCTGACCGGATTGAGCGGTGTCCTGGTGCAGCTAATGGTCTTTGGACCCGGTTCTCCCGGCTTGCTGAGGCCCTGTCTGGACTGGGAGGCCTTTCATTTATTTCCCCTAAAAATATATCTGGGTCATTGACGGATAAGACTTTTGAATAGGCCAATTTTTAAATACAAAATATCGTTCCTAAAGTAGAAAATTACATCTGGAGTTTGTGGCCAAATGAACAGGTTCTTGTCACCAGACTGCCACATGCAGCTGACCTGCAGTTCCTCTCCCACAACCTTGAGGACCTGGCCTACATATGGAAGCTCATTGTAGGGTATAATCACAAACTTGCCACACAGATCTAGAACACTTTCTTGTTCCCTAGGTGGCTCAGGAAGAGACCGGGGTTGATTCTCAGTGTGGTGCACGGTGTTTCTCAGGTCTACTGTTACTGGCTTGTAACAAGGGCATGGACTCATCTCTAAGCGCTTGCAGAAGCATGACACCTCCCTGTGAGTGATCTGTGCAGGCTGTGAAGACACAACCTGGTGTATCTTAAAGGTGCCCTTCACAGCCTGCAAGCTGCCAGGAATCAGCTCGTCTCAGCTTTCGATGCTCTCTCTGCTTAAGTGATACTTGAGCCTAATCTTTTGTTCAGCATCTCATACAGATCTTGTGGCGTCTGAAGCTCACCACCTCTGTGAACGTAGAGATCCGTTTCTCTCTTTATTGCCCCACCAATCCCATCTGGGGCCCCTTTTCCATGGGATTTTTCAGAGTAATTCCAGGACACATTTGTGAATCCAGAGAGGAAAGGCACAGTACTGAGGAGGTAAAAGTTGTTTTTATTACGGTACTGTGTAACCGGCCCATCACTCAGAATGTGGAGACTTGTGATCTGTGGGAAGGTTTCCCGAAGCTCTCTCAAAATGGGTTCTAGGTGGGCCCACACTGCCCGTTCGTCGTGGCGGAGGCTGTCAGACAATGTTGCGTATGATTTTATTCCATGGACAGTGTACAGGACCGAAGTGTGGATAGTAGCCTGCTGTCGACTGCCTCCAAAATGAAATGCCTGGATCTCTGTGCTCAGCTTGCAGGCATAGTTCTCTGAAAAATCGATGTGCAAAACAGCTTCACACTCTGTAATGTTTAGTTTGAGGAGGCGGAACTGTTCTGCCTGGTGCAGCCAGTTGAATTGGTGTATTGCCAAGGCTTCTAGCTTCTGGGAGAAAATGTCTATCAATTCCTTGATGGTTCCGGTCTGGGTCTGTTTGACCAGTTAGCAAATGTTTTCTCTCCATTTGTAGATTTGACCCTCTTCCACTGCTCCCAGGTGACTTCTCTGCTATTCTCTGTTTCATGGAACTGTACTACCTCAAAGCAGCACTTGGCACAAATGCGATCCATACATCCTTTATTTTTTGGGTCACACACTATCATGCCCAGCAGCTCAGAGATGCTCTTTGTTTTCAGAACATCTCTGCTGTAGAGCTTGTTGGCCAGCAGGTGCACATTTTCATGGTCCATGCATGCACATGTGTCTCGATCCTTGGTCTTTGGCTCAGTGACATAAAAGGGGCGTCTTCTGGCAAAATGCCTGTAAGATAGGCTAAGACTCTTTTTCATCTCACTGTTGTACAGCGCATGGAGCTCTGTGAGTGGCTTTGTTAGAACTCTTCGTTGTTTTTTCACTTTGTTTTTTGTGATGGTGTCTTTCTTTCCTGCTAAAAGTCGACTGTTCTCATCTCTAGTCAGAAAACTAACAACAGCTAGCTTTCTCTCTGTTGCCAGTTTCTTACCCCCTTTTGGCTTGAACTTTTCACTCAGGGTAGCCCTTTCTTTTGCCCTCTCTCACTTTTTGTGGCTCTTTCCTTTTATTTTTTCATCTTTGCTAGTTTTTTCTTCAGATTTAAGTTCTGCTTTCTTAGTTTATGGTTCTCAGCCTGCAGTCTTTTACAATGTTTCTCTGCTGATGTATTCTCTCTCTGTCCTCTCTCTGGTGTGGAGGACACCGGTAGATTAAAATCCTCATGAGGTAGGGGATCCACCACAGCTTGCCCTGGATTCTCTTGCTGCTCTTGGATTACATCTACACCAGCTAGAACTGTTGGAGTGTTCTCCATGGATGGAGGTGTCAGGTCCAACATCGCCTTTTCCATCTTTTTCCTTCCCCTGTAACCTCTGGATGCAGCGTTCCACTTGTCTCTCCGTTTTTTTTTCTCCCTCTGAAATCTCATCCGACTTCAAATATGGAATCTTGCCCTGTTGTTTTCTTCTATGGTAGCTGAAACAATAGTGTATAATGTTATACTGATTCTGGTGGGCTAAATCACATACAAATTTAAGTTCAATATATTACAAAAAAGGCCGATAAACCTGCCAAAAACACCCAAAAACAGGGAAAACGACCGGCAAAAGCACAGAAAAGGTTCGGAAATCATGACGGCTGATAGGCCGCGTGTGCCCAGTCACGTGGGCGGAGCAATTTATCGCGTTTTTCGTCCTCCGCGCAATATCTATCTTGTCCTAGGGACTTTATCCGTACGGCTCGAAATTCGTCGGGTAGCTTCACGAGACATGGGCAATTTAAAGTTATCACGGAAGTTATTTTCTTTCGCACGGCGGAGCCGTTATTTGGCGCCAAAGTTTGCGTTCGCTCGATGCTAGGCGGTCCCTCGCCATGGAACACGATGATGTCATAACTCAAACTGACATACTCAGAACGCCACCAAACTTCACATGATGGTTAACACTACACTACTACTAGACCTCGGTCTACCATGACTGATAAGGAGAGGTGTGGTTCTTTCTGAACAGGCGGTACTTTGACACGGCGAGGTTTGTTTGGACTGGGCCCCCACCCGGCCTTGGGGACTTTATTTGGACTGGAATGGTAATTCCCTCAGTCGGTTCCGGGTCTACCTTGGCTGGGTGGGGGAGTTGGTTCTGCCCGGATTGAACAGTGTTCTGGTACAGCTAATGTTCTTTGGACCCGGTTCTCCCGGCTTGGTGAGGCCCTATCTGAACTGGTGCGATGCGTTACTGACACTGAGAGGTCTTTCCTTTCTTTTTCCCTATAATACATCTCCACAAATGGCTATCTGACCTTCAATTCAAACTATTAAAATCCACTTATGGTACACTCTTAACTAAATATCAAATAATAGACCATCTTTAGTCTAACTGCGGACAATTTTGTTCCCTAATAATACCGGCTTACCCTTAATCAGACTATTAACCTTGACCACTCTGGCCCCTGGCCTAAACCCAAACCACATTCTCTCCCCACTTTTTCATTCTGACCTTTCTTTCAACCCCTTTCTGTTCGAGCCCCTTTGAGGATGACGAAAGGATTCGGGCCATAAAGAAACCTTTCTTTCCGCCCCCTTTCTGGTTGGGCCTCTCTGGGGAAGACGAAAGGAAACGGGCCATAAACAGATACAGACATTGCGGCAAGGGGAAGGTGTCCGCCGTCTTTACAGCTAGCCTCCTTGTCTCTGTCCTTCAAGCTTAAATCACCCTGTCTACTTCATCTTTACACACTTATGATTCAGTCATGATGCTAAACTAGAGCATGAGCCGACAATGCCTCTAGTGCGCGTGCCTTTCCTTGGATCTCTGTACAACCATGAAGTCGTCGGGCGACATGGGGAGATCTGGTGGCTCTTTCAAAAACCTAACCCTAACCCTAATTTAACACCTAATCTTTAATCTTACTTCTAAACTTAACCACTCAGACTTTATGCCTAAACTTAAGTTAATATTCATCAATTAATAGACTATCTTATCCTTAATTTAATCTCTAAACCTAACCACTCTGGCTCCTTGCCTAATCCTAAAGTACTTCTCCATTAAAAGCTATCAGACTCTCAACTCAAACAATTAAAATCCACTTATGGTACACTTTTCTCTAAATCTCTTAATTCGAATTGAATTTAGAAATGTAATTTGGTTGTTTCCTCAGTCAGACCTCGGTCTACCATGACTGATAAGGAGAGGTGTGGTTCTTTCTGAACAGGCGGTACTTTGACGCGGCGAGGTTTGTTTGGACTGGGCCCCCCCCCCGGCCTTGGGGACTTTATTTGGACTGGAATGGTAATTCCCTCAGTCGGTTCCGAGTCTAACATGGCTGGGTGGGGGAGTTGGTTCTGACCGGATTGAGCGGTGTCCTGGTGCAGCTAATGTTCTTTGGACCCGGTTCTCCCGGCTTGGTGAGGCCCTGTCTGGATTGGTGCGATTCGTTACTGGCACTCGGAGGCCTTTCATTTATTTTCCCTCTAATACATCTTCACAAAGAGCTATCTGACTCTCAATTAAAACCACTAAAATTAATTAATGGTACACTTTTAACTAAATCTTATAATAAGTGTATTAACTTAACCAGCCACATTATCCCTACCCACTTTTTCATTCTGCTCTCTCCACTCTCTAGCCCCTTTCACTTCCGCGCCCCTCTGGGGAACTCCCGGAACAGTTACGGACTAGTCAGAAACAGCCATTTTGCAGGGGAAAGGTGTCCGCCGTCTTTACAGCTAGCCCCCCCGTCTCTGCATTTCATACTTAACCTACATTATCCTCTTTACACCCTTCATATTTATGATCCAGTCATAATGCCATGCTAGGGTAGGAGCCGACACGTCCTCTAGGGCCCGTGCATTTCCTTGGATCTCTGTATAACCATGAAGTCGGCGGACAACATGGGGAGATCCGGTGGCTCTTACACAAACCTAACCCTAACCGCAGTGACACAAGGGGCACTGCTGAGGGCTACATCATCCATGTGCAGGATCACAAGACTGCCAAGACATTTGGCGAAGCACAGCTGGTGCTTACAGTAAAGGAGTTTAGCTGGGTCATGCGGTGGATGGGGATAAAAGAGGGCTTGTCGGGTCCTCAGAATGAATTCTTCCTTTTCACAACGGGGAAGCATGCCTCCAGGAACCTGAACGCTCACTTGAAGAGGGCTTGGGCCGATGCTTCTCACACTCAGCCACTGGGATTACATCTGATTGACTGAGTGATCCTGATTTTTCTACACGGACCACTATTGCGGTAAGCATGTTGTAACTTCCGGTTGTTATTGTTGTCATTGTCATCTCCGGGTACCCCGTGTGCCTGTTCTGTTGCTGATAGCTTATTATCTTAACTTAATCGATCGTTTTAAAACTCTTGATCACGGCAACTACCTGACGTTGTAATCACACGTTACTACAGCTTAAGCACTCACAACTCTCCTTCTCTTAGCGACTGTAACTCCACAGTTGCCTACACTCTTTTCGGGTTTGCTAACGGTAGCTACTTTAGCTTGATAGCTAGCCATGGCTCTTTCCCCACCCTCGGGTGCTATTCCCTGCTCTAACTGTCTCATGGTTGGTTACTTCCCTACCTCCTTTACTGGTACCGATACATGTGTTAAATGTAGTATAGTTGTTAGGTTGGAGGAGGGAATCATAGCCATAGAAGCCCGGCTCCGCATCTTAGAAAGTAACTCAGCTACAGTAAAGCCCATGTTAGCCGGTGCGGACCAGCAAAAGATAGCTCCTATTAGCCGTCCCCCGGCAACTCCCGAGCAGTAGGGAGACTGGGTGACTGTTTAGAAGGGGCATAACGCGAAACCCGCCGGTCCCCACCAACCCGTTCACGTATCTAACAGATATTCCCCACTCAGCGAGACACCCGCTGAGAAGCCAACTCTGGTTATTGGTAGCTCTATTATGTGATACGTGAATTTAGAGACCAAAGCCTCCACAGTCACATGCATTCCGGGGGCCAGAGCGGGCGACGTTGAGGCGCATCTTAAACTGCTGGCTAAGTATTGTTATTCACGTCGGTGGTAATGATGTTCGTTTACGCCAATCAGAATGCACCAAACTTAATGTGGAGTCGGTGTGTAGTTATGCTAAAACAATGTCGGACACCGTAATCTTCTCTGGTCCCCTCCCCAATCTGATCAATGATGACATGTATAGCCGCATGTCATCATTTCAGCGCTGGTTGTCTTGGTGGTGCCCAGCAAACAATGTGGGCTTCGTAAATAATTGGACAGCCTTCTGGGGAAAACCTGGTCTGATTAAGAGAGACGGCATTCATCCTACTTTGGAAGGTGCAGATCTCATTTCGGCAAACATTTCAGGGCTTTGTGGACTTAATCCATGACAAACTGGAGTTGAGACCAGGAGGCGGAGTCGCAGTCTTACACGCTTCTCTGCGCTCTCTCCTAGGCAGTCATCCATAGGAATCCCGAACCCAATAAAATACCCAATATTAGCGGTGTGTGTGTCTGCCCAAGGACAATTAAAGGTCAAACCTAATAGAGGTGTCATACATAATAACCTAATAAAAGTAAATGTAACAACTACTACAGTGCAACAAAACAGGAATATTAAATGTGGTCTCTTAAACATAAGATCTCTAGCATCTAAAGCAATATTGGTAAATGATTTAATATCAGATTATAATATTGATATATGCTGTCTCACTGAAACTTGGTTGAGACATGAAGAATATGTCAGCATAATTGAGGCCACTCCACCCAGCCATATCAATACTCATATTGCCCGAGGCGTGGCCCGAGGAGGTGGAGTTGCAGCAATCTTTGACTCAAGTTTACTTATCAATACTAAACCAAAATTAAATGATACCTCCTTTGAAAGTCTCGTTTTTAGTCTTACGCATCCGACCTGGAAAACTTTGCGGCCAATCTTATTTGTTACAGTGTACCGTGCACCAGGTCCTTATTAAGAATTCTTATCAGAATTCTCTGAGTTTTTATCAACTTTGGTTCTTAAAACAGATAAAGTAATTATCGTAGGTGACTTTAATATTCATGTTGACGATGATAAAAATAGCCTTACTGTTGCATTTAACTCTATATTAGATTCTGTTGGTTTCTGTCAGAGTGTAAATAAACCAACCCACTGCTATAATCACACTCTCGACCTTGTTCTGACTTATGGTATTGAAATTGAGCAACTATTAGTCGAACCGCATAATCCTGCTTTATCCGACCATTTCTTAGTAACTTTTGAAGTACTGTTACTAGACTACAAAGCATTAGTCAAAAGCTCCTGCAGCAGAAACCTATCTGTTAGTGCTATAGCCAAATTTAAGGAAGAGATTCCACCAATACTTAACTCGATAGCATGTCTGCATGTAGGGGAGGAAACTTATACAAAATGTACACCACCCCAAATTGATCATGTTGTTGATAGTGCCACAGATGCGCTGCGAATAAAATTAGACTCTGTTGCTCCTTTGAAAAAGAAGAAAATAAAACAACATAGATTAGCTCCATGGCATAATGCCGAAACCCGCAAAATAAAGCAAAAGTCGAGACAACTTGAAAGGATATGGCGTTCCACTAAACTTGAAGAATCTCGTTTAATTTGGCATATTACTCTCAATGAATATAAGAAAGCACTGCGTAAAGCGAAAGCAGCCTACTACTCTTCATTAATAGATGAGAATAAGAATAATGCAAGATTTCTTTTCAGCACTGTAGCCAGGCTGACAGAGAGCCACAGCTCGATTGAGCCTTCTATTCCCATAGCACTCAGTAGTAATGATTTTATGTGCTTTTTTAACCATAAAATTGTTACTCTTAGAAACAAAATTAATGACCTCTTGCCTTTGACCAGTATAGTGTTATCAACAGCTCCCGGAAACATAAGTTCTAATATTACACTAGATAGTAAACTAGAATGCTTTTCAGCCATTAACCTTGAACAATTAAATTCAATGATTCTCTCTTCTAAACCATCAAAGTGTATGTTAGACCCAATTCCAACTAAGCTGTTGAAGGAAGTTTTTCCATTAATTAGCACTTCTTTATTAAATATTATGAATATGTCTTTATTATCAGGCTATGTTCCACAATCATTCAAAGTAGCAGTGATAAAACCGCTTCTTAAAAAGCACAACCTCGATCCAGAGGTTTTAGCCAATTATAGACCTATTTCTAATCTTCCGTTCCTCTCAAAAATTCTTGAGAAAGCAGTCGCAAAACAGTTGTGTGATTACTTAAAAAACAATGATTTATTTGAAGATTTTCAGTCTTGCTTTAGAACACATCATAGCACAGAGACAGCTCTGGTTAAAGTCACAAATGACATTCTAATAGCCTCCGACAAGGGACTTGTCTCTATTCTTGTTTTGCTCGATCTCAGTGCTGCATTTGATACTATCGATCATGATATCTTATTGCAAAGACTAGAGCACTTAGTTGGCATACAGGGAACTGCTTTAGGCTGGTTTAGGTCCTATCTATCTGAACGCTCTCAGTTTGTACGTGTCAATTATGAATCTTCCACGCAAACCAAAGTTAGCCATGGAGTGCCACAGGGCTCAGTGCTCGGACATATTTTGCTTCCGTTAGGCAATATTATAAGGAATCATTCTGTACATTTTCATTGTTATGCAGATGATACTCAACTATATTTATCAATCAAGCCTGATGAAATTAATCATCTAAATAAAATTCAAGACTGCCTCAAGGACGTAAAAACGTGGATGACCTTAAACTTTTTGATGTTAAACACCACCAAAACTGAAGTTATTGTACTTGGCCCGAAGAATCTACGAAACAAATTATCTAAAGATATACTAACTATGGATGGCATTAATTTGGCCTCCAGTGAGACTGTAAGGAATCTTGGTGTTGTATTTGATCAGGATTTGTCCTTTAACGCCCACATAAAATCAATTTCAAGGACCGCCTACTTCCATCTACGTAACATTGCAAAAATCAGGCATATCTTGCCTCAAAACGATGCAGAGAAACTAGTCCATGCATTTATTACTTCAAGGCTGGATTATTGTAACTCTTTATTATCAGGGTGTACCAAGAAGTCAGTCAAGTCGCTTCAGCTGATTCAAAATGCTGCAGCTCGTGTACTAACCAGAGTTAGGAAAAGGGACCACATTACTCCTGTTCTGGCTGCCTTACACTGGCTCCCTATAGAACACAGGATAGAATTTAAAATTCTTCTTCTCGCCTACAAAGCCCTTAATGGGCAGGCGCCATCTTACCTTAAATAACTCATAATACCCTACTGTCCTACTAGGGCATTGCGTTCCAAGAATGCAGGGTTGTTGGTTGTTCCTAGAGTCTCTAAAAGTACAATGGGAGCCAGAGCCTTTTCTTATCAAGCTCCACATTTGTGGAATCAGCTTCCAGTTTGTGTTCGGGCGGCAGGCACCCTATCCGTTTTTAAGAGTGCGCTTAAGACCTTCCTTTTTGATAAAGCTTATAGTTAGGGCTGATTAGATTCAGCCCCTAGTTTTGCTGATATAGGCTTAGTTTGTCGGGGGACATCTTACTTCTTCCTTCTCTCTGTCTATACCTGTGTACTCTCATGTTCCGATTAACCCAGCTTCCCCAAATTTCTTTCTTTTTGGTGTCTATATACGCTGGGATCCGGAGTCATGGATGATCCTGCGGTCCTGTGTCCTGCATCGCGAGCCCTGGATCTTGAGTCGTGGCTGTGGTCATGGATCATAGGTCCTGGATGGATATCCTCGTGGATTCATCTTCCTATTATACACACATGCATTTCCAAACATTTGGACTACCTATGTTGCAAATGTATTATCTTTTCAATTTACACACGGCATCTATTGCACGTCTGTCCGTCCTGGGAGAGGGATCCCTCCTCTGTTGCTCTCCCTGAGGTTTCTCCCATTTTTCCCTTTAAAACTGTGGGTTTTCTTTGGAAGTTTTTCCTTGTACGATGTGAGGGTCTAAGGACAGAGGGTGTCGTATTGTCATACTGATATTTTGTACAAGCTGTGAAGTCCACTGAGACAAATGTAACATTTGTGATATTGGGCTATATAAATAAACATTGATTGATTGATTGATTGATTGATGCTGGGCTAGAAACAGCCGTCACCTTCACAATCCTGCGCACTGCCCACTGGCTGACATTATCAAGCATCACCAAGATCCAGAAAGCAGATCAATTCTCGCCAGGTTTATGTGTCACGACGTAAGCACTGCACACCGGTTCTACGCGAATACGCCTGGAATAAAAGAGGGATTGAAGATCCGCTCCATGTTCAGGGCGGCAGCAGCTGCGGCAGCAGCATCATCGGAAGGAGTTCTACCGCCGTCAGATACCTCCGAAGAGGATTCAGAGGCGGAGACCAGCGATACCTCTTCTTCTGGGCCGGTTGATACTCCTGATGTGGGGGGTAGGGGTGATAATTAAATAAATAAAAAAACATTTTAATAACGTTTAAGGTTCCCATGGGTTGATACAGTGCCAGGTATCAGACTATTTAAACAAAGTTTACCCAGGATTCAGACACCTTCCCTGGCTTGTAAAATGCGGTGATGTGCCCTGGAGGTATCATACTATTTAAACAGAGTTTACCCAGGATTCAGACACCTTCCCTGGCTTGTAAAATGTGGTGATGCGCCCTGGAGGTATCATACTATTTAAACAAAGTTTACCCAGGATTCAGACACCTTCCCTGGCTTGTAAAATGTGGTGATGTGCCCTGGAGGTATCATACTATTTAAACAAAGTTTACCCAGGATTCAGACACCTTCCCTGGCTTGTAAAATGTGGTGATGCACCCTGGAAGTATAAGACTATTTTAAACAACTTTTCCCCGCCTTTGAAACACTTATTCCTGGTTTTTAGCCTGTCATTTTGCAAGATATGATTTAACATGGAAACTCTCCTGGAAATGGACATATTCCGTCCTTCTCCAAGACAGCTTCAATGTTAAATGATATCTTGCAAAATGACAGGCTAATAATCTCTTCCAGATGTTTAAAAACTCTTTTCCCGACAATTTAAACATTATTTCTGGCTTGTAAAGTGCAGTGGTAGTATCAGACTATTTAAAGGGTTACCAGGAGCATGAGAACATCCTCCACAGGAGGGTGGGTGGGGCTGTGAATAAGGATGAGTATGGATGCTGGTGTGCGGACAGTAAAGCACCACAAAATCCACCTCCTTTAAGTGTTACCAGGGGCATGAGAACATCCTCCACAGGAGGGTGGGTGGTGCTGTGAATAAGGATGAATATGGATGCTAGTGGGCGGACAGTAAAGCACCGCAAACTCCACCCACCCTTTAAGGCGAGACACGGCAGGCAAAAACATCGTTTTTCAAGTACTGGTCAATTTTGAGATTTTGTGCTATTTTGATTCTATAACATGTTTTCTTTCAGGCTTTTGGAAGGAAAACGTACAAAATACACATTTAAGTGTTTATTTTACTATAGTTTGTCTATTTGCGTCTGTAGATTTCTCCTAAATTCACCAAAAGTTAGCATTCTAACGTAACATAAAGTACCGCGGCCGCTGTGTGCACCATGTCAACAGAGATATCGCTGGAAAGCTGTGTCTCTCCTGCACAATCTCATCGGATCCAAATATGGTCATTTCCTTTGTATCAGCAACCAATCGTGAAAGTACAAAGGGGTCTTAAACCAAGAAACTAAATCTCATTGGCTGGTGTCAATTTCTGACAACGTGATTCGTTCAGATGCGTCACGTGGTGTGCTAAAACACTTCCTGGTTAGCTTTCCGCTCGAAATTGAAATCTCAAAATAGCAAAAGAACGGCGAAAAAAACGTTCACAGAGAAGACGACAACAATTGTCACTTGCACGAAGCAAGGTTATACAAAAAACAAATGACCCCGAACATGAAATACCTTCACGGAGTGCGTCGATGTGCAAGCTATCATCCAAAGAACAGGAGGGTTTAGCTAGCGCCTCACTGCAATCTTTAAAGGTCGTTTTCTCAAAATGAGTTTTTTCTCCTACTCTGAGTTCGAAATTTCAACTTCAGTAGCACGTAGAGACACCAAACCTTCCAGTTATATTCCTATCAATATTATGAAGGCTTTTACAAAAGGCTTTGTTCATATATCATTCATAGCCTGAATTATACAACATTTTATACCTAAAAACATGGCGAAAATGGATATTTTAGGGCTGTTGACAGTATTTTCTGATTTATGGAGTGATAAAGAGAGATATCCAATATCCCTTCTGTAAAAGCCTTAGATACTAATATGACTACAAAATGAAACAAGAATTTTGAACCTGGCTTTATCCAAAGTTCAGATTTCGATTCCTGAAATGTGTTAAAATATGTGCATATTTAATGAGATAATGGATAATTTGCATATTTAAACATGCTATTTCAGAAAACTTGTAATACAAAAGACAATTGCCTTATTGTAAGTAATTAACTGGAGAAATTTCTAGCTGATACCTTTAAGTTAAAAAAATTACCCTATTCACCTGGGGTGTCTCGCCTTAAGGTTCTCAGGGGCACGAGGTTCTTGAGGGTGTGATCATCTGGTTTTAGTCCGTGGGGGAGTGCTTAAGTTCGGGGGCCCGGGGTCTCACGGTGTGCGAGGTTATGGAAGTGTGCATGTCAGGGGGACATTCTGTAGATCATTAGTCCGTATTTTGGGGTTCTGTGAGCCGCCACAGAGAGGTGCAATTACTGGTCTCTCTCCTGGAAGTGTGAAATAACCTAAGTGCCCAAGTAATGGAGGCATGCTGGAGATCATTAGTCCGTATTTTGGGGCTCTGTGAGCAGCTACAAATAGGTGGTTTTCGCACTCTGTCTCCTGGTCGTCTGACATATCCTGTTTGCTCATGTGAGGGAGAGATGCTGTAGCTGCTTCGTGTTCTATTTATTGTTAAACATCACATTCTGAATGACCCATTTTAATTGCAAAACTGAATTAAAACAGTGTCTCCCCCCGACCTTTGAAACTAATCTACCCACGTTTAGCATGCTATTTTCGGTTATAAATCTTATCTTATCACCATGGATGTGCCTGTATTTAACAAAAAAAAGCTTACAGCACCGGGTATTCCCAGGCGGTCTCCCATCCAAGTACTGACCCGGCCCGACCCTGCTTAGCTTCCGAGATCGTACGTGCTTTTTAAAAAAAATATTTTATTATATCAAAAACACATACAGTTTACATTTCTTCAAACATATTTGGCTCATTACTTTACCCCATAGGGAAAGACACATATCATCAACAAATCAAAGCAGAATCATACAGAACAAGCTCTCAGCTTACATGAAGCATTCTCCAATTATGGCATAACCATATTCAAACCATCACACAGTTTTTTTCACAAATGTATCACCTTCAAACTTTACCTTCCATATTCCATTTTCCACATCTTTCCGGGGTCTCAACAATCGCCCATGCCTTTGTCTTTTGCCAATACTCCTCCCACTCCTCCAACGTTTCTCCCACTCTCTCTCCATACGGCCTTTGCTTAAGTCTAAGGTGATACCTGTCCTCATCGCTTTCCTCCCATTCACCCTTTTCATTGATCACCCCTATGTCTACTTTAACCCCTTCCCAGTTCTCTATTCCCTCCATCTCCTCTCTTTCCTTTTCCTCCTCCCTTGCCTTCTCCATCTTCTTCTTTCTCATTAGCTCCCTCTCTCTCCGACACTGCTCTTTTTCTTTCTCATCCTCACTATCCTCCTCTTCCTCCTCCATCCCAAGTTCTACATCCCCTCCCCCTTCCTCCCCTTCTTCTTCGCCTCCTCCCCCCCCCTCCTCAGTCTCCTCCATCTCACCCTCCACATCATTTCCCCCCCCAATTCCCACATCTTCAGCTTCTTCTCCCTCCTTCTCACTCCCCTTCATCCTCTTTTTATCCTTCCTCTCAACAGCATACTTCACACTCTCCACTCCTTCCCCCCTCGCATTGGCCACAACCTCCTTTCCTTCATTTAACATCACATCCTCATCATCATCACTCCCACCCTCTCGTGGTCTTTTTTCCCCTGCTTCCCCCTCCCCACCCACAGTCTCCTCCCCATCCATCCTCCCCTCATTTCCACTCTCCGCTCCTCCCCCGCCCTGTTCGCCACAGTTAGCTGCGTAATGCCCCATTTTCTTGCATTCATAACATATTACCTCTGGGCAGTCCTTCATCATATGTCCCGCTTTATTGCATTTCCTGCAGACCCTCTCCTGGTTGTCGTGTATGACTCTGAAGTATTCCGATCCCCCCACTGTGTTAAACTTGGTGGAATATGGGAGGGATCGGACCTTGTCATTAAATAATATCCTCAGAAAGCGGGTTCCATCTGCTATCCTGTCTCTTCCTGTTCCCGGCAGAAAGCGCCTCATAATGTTTGATGCTGGTTTCACCCCCCACTCCCGCAATCTCGACAGAATGTCTCCATCGCTGAGATACACCGGCAGGTGCAAAAAGGAGACCGTCACTTCATTGTCTCTCAGCTCTTGTGCTCTCACCCTTAATCCATTTATTGTGCACCCTGCCAACAGCCTCCGCTTCCCTCCTAGCGTTTTCATTGTCACTTCGTATCTCCCCTCCCCTCTCACCCTGCATCCCAGTATTACCCCACACAAATTCCTTATTGCTTTAAGCAAGTCCATCATTGATATCTCTCCTCTTCGCCCCTCTACATACACGTTCAACGTCAGTTCTGCGGAGTAGCTCACCTGCTCCTCCGCATTTTCTTCCTCTTCCTCGTCGCTCACTTCCTCTTTTTCGCCTCTCTTTTCGCTCCTATTTCCATCTTCACTTGTTCTTCTGCTGTTTCCCCCGTTCACTCCGCCGTTTGGACCATTCTTTTCCCCAGAATCTCCATTTTCCTCCGCTCCCTCTCCTCCACCTCCGCCTCGCGGGACCTCCGCCATTTTCTCAGCCGCCGCTCCCGTCTTCGCTCCAGCCTGCACTCTTTCCCGAGATGCAGCCCTGACAGCCTCTCCAGCCTCTGTGTCCTTCGATGCTTTCTCTCCTTCGCCCTCCTGTCTTTTCGTCTTGTTATTAGACTTCTCCGCCGCCTTTTTCCCCGTCTCCCGCTCCACTTCTGCATTCTTTGTATCAGCTGCCTGCATTCCTGAAAGCACGTCTTTTATTCCGTGCCTTCTCGCCATTTCAGCCAGTGGGAAACCCCCCAGACAGCGTCGCTGTTGGGGGGGGGAAGATCTACCACTCAAAATAACAAAAATATATTCCAATCGTAGCCTCCAAATCCAAAAATACATGCCACCACGCACCAAACAAATCACCAGCTCTTCCTCCTCTCACTCTCACCGCGACACTAGTGGCTCAGGGTGGTATGGCCGTAAGCAAAGAGTTTGGAGGGATAATGGCTTCTTATGAAGCTGAGAGGGACTGGAGGTCTCAGGGCCGAGTTTGGGTGCTGAACGGCGGACTGCCAAACCCCCATGTCGATACCCAGCAGCTGTGGGTTCTGCAGGGGTCCCCCGGCCTGCCTGTGAGCCTGTCTCCCCCTCTCCAGCACCTGCGAGCTCTCCAGGGTCCTGGAGAGGCATTTTCAGGCTTCTCTCTGCACCCTTTTTCCCCTACAAAAATGACTTTTAAATGGATACTTTTGGATGTAAATGGTTCACTGTGTCATGGCTATGGGTCTCTGAAACAATCAGGCTTTTAGCACACTGTTAGCAGAGTTTAATCCGATTTTTAGCACTCTTTTCCCCGCAGAAACTAGTTTAAATCACCGTTGTCACTATTGTGGGGATTTAGGAATGTACCTGTGTGTGTTGCGGAGCTTCCCTGCACTTTAAATCCATTGGTTTGCCCTTTTTTTAAGGTGTTTTTGACTGCTTTTGCACTGTGCTCACTTGGCTGATGCGCTCTCCTGTGGGGACACATGATAACTGCACTCAAATGGCTTTTTAAACGGTTTAAAATCGTTTTTTCACTTTTAAAAACAGCTTTCTGCCCTGGAAATGATTTCTAACCATTATTACCGTTATGGAGGGGCTGCAGGAACACTTTACCCAGCGTTCACACACTTCTTCCTGGGTAAGAAAGCCATGTGCATCACCCTGGAGCTCTGCCTGTGAGTGTGGGACCCTGCTTACAGCAGTGATCAGCACCTGACAGTCATTTCAAACGGTTTTAAATCGTTTTTTCACTTTTAAAAACAGCTTTCTGCCCTGGAAATGATTTCTAACCATTATTACCGGTATGGAGGGGCTGCAGGAACACTTTACCCAGCTTTGACACACTTCTTCCTGGGTAAGAAAGCCATGTGCATCACCCTGGAGCTCTGCCTGTGAGTGTGGGACCCTGCTTACATCAGTGAACCTGCTGCCGTACTTATGTTCTTGTACATTTCATGAGTCAAATGTGGATGAAATGGACAAAAAGCTGACACCCTGCTAACAGCAGTGATACCCGCATAAAAGCACTGATCTGAGGGTAAAATAATCATCATTCTGTATATAAATATGTTTGTCAATATCATGGCCATTTCCTTTTTTTTATTCAGTATTACCAGGGGAACAAACTTCTGACCGGTGTTCCCTCTTGGTGTAGTCCGTGGGGGAGTGCTTAAGTGTGGGTACACAGGTTCGCCTGGTGCACAAGGTTATGGAGGTGGGGGTCTTGCTGGTGCTCAAGTGTCCATATACGTCACCCCATATTCACATAACTTTTACCCGCCTTAAGAGACACTAGCAACAGGCAACAGCCTAATGACTTCTCCCAGTTAAATGAAGCCATTCCACCGGGCTTTGCCTATATGTATAAACCCCGCAACACCGGGAGAGGGGGTGGTCTCGCCTTGCTCTACCGTAAGGACATCAAAGTCACTGCTGTCACTGTCCCCCATCACTCTTCCTTTGAATGTCTAGCTGTTAAACTTTCAGGCCCCAAACCCATCATTATTGTCACCATCTACATACCACCAAAACCCTCTGCTGTTTTTCTCACTGAATTTTCCTCATTATTAACATCTGTATGTGCAATGTCCCCCACTGTTATTCTCACTGGAGACTTTAACATCCACATTGATGACCCATCCAGTGTTTTTGCCAATGACTTCATCTCACTCCTCGACTGTCTTAGTATCACACAACATGTTAACTTTCCTACCCATAATAAAGGTCACATACTGGACTTGATCTGCTCCACTGGCATTACTCCTTGTAATGTCACCGATGCCAAGTTTCCTATCTCTGACCACAAAGTTGTGCTCTTTGAGGTTCACGCCCCCCGATCAAAAGCTAAAGAAGAACGGATCATCTCCTTCAGAAATATCAACCACATCGACCCCACAGATCTCACCACCCTGATCAACTCCTACCCCATCCCTCTTGCATCCTCTTCCCCTGCTGACTTGGTGAGTCACTACAATGACTGTCTGTCCTCCTCGCTTGACGCCCTGGCCCCTGTCAAAACCCGCACAGTCTCCTTTACCCACACCGCTCCTTGGTTCACCTCCGACCTTCGACGGCTCAAAACAACTGGTCGTCGACTTGAACGGCTGTGTAAAAAGACCGAACTATCAGTACACACACAAATCTTTCCTGATCACCTACATCACTACAAGAACGCCCTCTCCACTGCCAAATCCACCTACTACTCCAACCTCGTCAGCACTGGCACCGGTAACACGAGAGCCCTTTTCTCAACAGTTAGCCACCTACTTCAGCCCCCCAGAACCCTCCCTCCTAATATCTCCCCTGAACGCTGCACTGACTTTCTGCATTTTTTCAGCTCCAAAGTAAGCAACATCCACCTACAGCTGACCTCATCAGGCTCCCCACTACCCTCATCAAAGCCTGTCTGTCGTCCATTTCCCCCATGATCACAAAAATAATTAACTCCTCCCTCATTTCTGGAACTGTACCCCCCACCCTCAAAATGGCTGAAATCACACCCACCCTCAAAAAACCCAATGCTGACCCAGCTGACCTTAACCACTACAGGCCCATCTCCAACCTTCCCTTCATTTAAAAAACCCTTGAAAGGGTGGTTGCCGCTCAACTCCAGTCCCACCTCGACTCAAACAACCTCCATGAACCCTTCCAATCTGGTTTCCGCTCAATGCACAGTACCGAAACAGCTCTGGTTAAAATCACCAACGACCTCCTCCGTGCAGCTGACTCTGGACTGCTCACCATCCTCATCCTCCTCGACCTCACCGCTGCCTTCGACACAATCTCCCACCCACTACTCCTGGAACGCTTGGCTGACATTGGTATCACTGGTGTTGCACTCTCCTGGTTCTCCTCCTACCTTACCAACAGACAACAGTTTGTCCAGCTGGGGAACCACAGGTCAGGGTGTTCTCCTGTTTCACTGGGTGTCCCCCAGGGGTCAGTATTGGGTCCACTCCTATTCATCATTTACCTCCTCCCACTAGGCACAATCCTCCGTCAACATGGCATCCACTTTCACTGCTATGCTGACGACACGCAAGTCTATATCTCAACCAAACCCAACACCGCCCTCCCGCCCACCTCACTCACCACCTGCCTCCAGGATATCAGGAGCTGGATGAGCAGGAACTTCCTGAAGCTAAATGGTAGTAAAACTGAGGCCCTGCTCATCGGCTCAAAAAACACCCTCTCCAAAATCCTAACCACCTCACCCCCAAGCATCATGATCGACGGCTTCCCTGTATCCTTCACCAGCCAAGTCAAAAGCCTTGGCGTCATCCTGGACAGCACCCTTTCGTTTGCACCCCACATAAAAAACATCACCCGGACTGCCTTCTTCCATATCCGCAACATTTCCAGACTCCGCCCATCCCTTTCACAATCCAGCACCGAAATCCTGGTTAATGCATTTGTCACATCCCGGATTGACCACTGTAATGCTATCCTCTCTGGCCTACCCACAAAACTACTTAACAGACTCCAAATCATTCAAAACTCGGCTGCCCGGATCATTACCTGTACCAAATCGTCTGACCACATCACCCCAATCCTCATCCAACTTCACTGGCTCCCTGTTCAGCACCGGATTGACTACAAAAACCTTCTGCTTACATACAAAGCCCTCAACAACCTCACCCCCACCTATCTCTCAAACCTCCTCCAGGAATACACCCCCTCCCGCTCCCTGCGCTCATCCTCAGCCGGACTCCTGACTGTCCCCACCTACCGCCATAGCACCATGGGAGCCAGGGCTTTTAGCTGCACCGCGCCCAGGCTATAGAACTCTCTGCCTCCACACATCAAACAGTCTGACTCCATCACGACATTCAAATCCCACCTCAAAACCCACCTGTTTAAACTGGCCTACTCACTCTAAAACACATTCAACCTGCTATCACAGATCCTCCTCTCACTCCGTCACTCCGTCACTCCGTCACTCCACACTCTTGTCTTGCCTGTCTTATGCTTTTATGCTGCTGTATTGCCTTGTCGGTTCGATTACATTGTGTTCCGTTTTTGTTTTAGCTGTTTTAACTTTTAAATGCACTGTAAGGCGACCTTGGGTGTCCTGAAAGGCGCTTCGAAATAAAATGTATTATTATTATTATTTTCGGATACATTTTATCCATTTTCACCCTTTCCTCTGGTTCTCCCAAAAGTTAACTTAGACTTTTTCTGCCTCTGGAGGAATGTAAGGGGAGTTGTCAGGGGACTCTACCCGCCTTAAGAGACACTATTTTCGGATACATTTTATCCATTTTCACCCTTTTCTATGGTTCTTCCAAAAGTTAACTTAGACTTTTTCTGACCCATGTACATCACCCTGGATCTCTGCCTGTGAGTGTGGGACCAGTGACTCTGTAAGCAGCAGCCTGTCCTCTGGGTGGGATTGATCGACGTGCTGGAAGGAGCTCTCTGGGTCACAGCCTGCTGCTGCTGCTCTCTCCCCCCCTGTATTCACATCACTTTATCCAGCTTTCACACACTCATTCCTGGGTAAGAAAGCCATGTGCATCACCCTGGATCTCTGGGTGCCTTTAAGTGTGGGACCCTGCTTACAGTCCGTCGTTTGGGGCTCTCCCGAGAGTGGAAGTCCATTGCCTCTAAATAGAGGTAAAATTAGGTCTCTCACTTTGGGTAACCGCACCACTGTCAGACGTCTCCCGAGAATGGACGTCCATTCTCTCTAAATAGGGTCAGAGTTCATATGGTGAGGGATTCCATGAGCGATATGCGCCGGCCTGTTAATAGAACTGGTCGGGTCTTGTTAGATTGGGTGGGAAAGTTCATGAGATCTTTCTAGAGGGTTATCAAGAATAACTTTGATCCAATGACCTTTTCCCTCTCTGTCTGTGTCTGTGTATTCTCTTGTTCCGATTAACCCAGCCAAATCTTTGTTCTTGTTTTGTATCTATATCTACGCCGGGATCCGGAGTCGAGGCTGATCCTCTTGCTGTAGTCCTGTGTCTTGGATCCTCTATCCCGAGTGCTGGATTAAGTCGTGTACGTTTCGGGTCGTGGCTGAACCTGTCTCTGCGGTCCTGCCTTGGGTCTCGTCATGCTGCTTCCCTGATGGCTTCCTCAGGATTGTAGCTGACATCCTCGTGGATTCATCTTCTTATTACAGACACATGCATTTCCTAACATTCGGTCTATATGCTGTAAAATGTATTATCTCTTCGATTTACACACGGCATCTATTGCACGTCTGTCCGTCCTGGGAGAGGGATCCATCCTCTGTTGCTCTCCCTGAGGTTTCTCCCATTTTTTCCCCTTAAACTGTGGGTTTTCTCTGGAAGTGTTTCCTTGTACGATGTGAGGGTCTAAGGACAGAGGCTGTCGTTTTTCTCATACTGATATTCTAAACAATCTGTGCTATTGTATTTGCTGTAAAGTGTCTCTACTGTAGGCTAATTTTATTATATGTACAGCACTTTGGCTCGACCAAAAATCGTTTATAAATGTGCTATATAAATAAAACTTGATTTGATATTGTCAGCCAGGGCAGTGCGCAGGATTGTGAAGGTGACGGCTGTTTCTAGCCCCGCATCAGCCCAAGCCCTCTTCAAGTGAGCGTTCAGGTTCCTGCTCACAGAGCCCCAAACGACCGACTAAGCAGCTCCAGCATATCTCCCTAACATGCGCACTTCCATAACATCGCGCACCTTGGGTCCCCAGGCCCCCGAACTTAAGCACTCCCCCACGGACTAAACCCAGATGATCACACCCTCAAGAACCTCGTGCCCCTGGGAACCTTAGAGGGGGGGGTGGAGTTTGCGGTGCTTTATCGTCCGCCCATCGGCATCCATATTCGTCCTTATTCACAGCACCACCCACCCTCCTGTGGAGGATGTTCTCATGGCCCTGGTAACACTTAAAGGTGATGGATTTTGTGGTGCTTTACACTCTTAAAACTACTGGGTTAAAAAATAACCCAGCTGCTGAGTCACTATAGGACAGAACACACGCTGGGTTGTCTTAACCCATGTGCTGGGCTGGATAATTTTAACCAATGTGCTGGGTTGTTTATTTGACCCAAGCTAGTGATTGAAATTAACTATATCACTGGGTTAAATTAATATAAACCATACATTGGGTTGTTCATTTGACCCAAGCTAGTGATTGAAATTAACTATATCACTGGGTTAAATTAATATAAACCATACATTGGGTTGTTCATTTGACCCAAGCTAGTGATTGAAATTAACTATATTGTTGGGCTAAATAGAATATAATAATAATGTATAATAGTGTAATGAATTATCTCCAAACACACCGTATATATATATAAAAATGCATTTATTGATAATTTGAACAGCTTTGGCAAATCGCCAACATTCCATTTTCCACTATAAAAGAACAATGCATTTTTAGCACAATACAAATTCAATATATGTAACTCTTTTAAATAAAAATACCTTAAAAACAGTGCTAGGGACTTGAGAAATATATGTGTGTATTTTAACCATCACTTATGAGTGAACACAATTTTCAGGAACAGTTCTGCGTATTAATTTAACACATGGACCATAAAGACCCAATACATATAAAAGTATAAAACAACATCTACAAACAGTCCTTCAACTTGAAGCAGAACAGTAACAAATCTGTCAATGAACACAACAGAACACAGATGAAAAGCAGCAGGGTGTAAGCAGAGGAGAACTGTGTGTGTGTGTGTGTGTGTGTGTGTGTGTGTGTGTGTGTGTGTGTGTGTGTGTGTGTGTGTGTGTGTGTGTGTGTGTGTGTGTGTGTGTGTGTGTGTGTGTGTGTGTGTGTGTGTGTGCGCGCAAGTGTGTGTGTGTGTGTGTGTGTGTGTGTGCAACTTTGTTGGTAGGATTAAACTGCCAAAAGCTTTTTCAGGCTCAACACCCTGGGATTCAAGTTCCCCTCATCCAGGCCCATCAACACTTTATGGGTGAAGTCGAAAGTGTTGGCAAGTCTTTTGGGTAGCTCAGATGCAGGGCAAAGGTCAGTGCAAAAAGCAGGATGAATGCGTCAGCCAGTGTGGGGAGTTCCATAACTCCGTTACCCGCAATGACAACAGCGATCCTCTCTGGGCAGAAGAGCGTGGTGTCTGTTGACCTGGCACTGATCATGAGAAGTCCGACCGCGATGTCCTCTGTGTCTGGATCATCAGACTGCTCCACCTGATGACAAGAACAGATAAACGTTACTTGGCTATCTCAGAAATGTGTTTTCTGAAAAATCCATCAGTGACATATCACATCAAATAACCGGACGTTTTGTGCATAATGTGGGTTTAAGGAAACGCCTATTAGCATTGCACAACATAATGTTACAGCACCAGAAACGTCAGCCTCCAAAATAACCAATCAGTTGACATAAATGCTTTCAACAAAAAAACATGTATAACCTTCATAAGGGTAGGATTTATTTTATCATTGTATTAGACTGTTACTATTAGCTAGTTGTACCTAATAAACTGGAAACTGAATATATATTTACAGTATAATCTCTCCCTACTACATACAAAAAGATATGGGGAACACTAGAGATTATTTTGTATTGAACACTGATGCTGCAGGAAAGAAAGCCCTCTCTTGATTGTGTATTTTATTAAATCACGTGAGCCCTTTTTTTACACTGAAACCTAGAGCTTAATTTCAAATCAATCCTAAAGTAGAAATCATATTCAACACCTCTGAAGTGTTGAAGTAAAGGGAGATTATGTTCAACATGTCCATTGTGTACCTTACAATAATTACAATTCTTATGGCAATATTCAAATCTTGGAACTAGAACCTGAATGGAATGTGAGCAACACAAGAGATAATGTTTGATTAACAACACCTCAGTGACAGAATCAAGCTTTGATGACTCCAGGATAGTTCATACTTTTTCAAACTAAATCTATCATTTATTATAATTTTTTCACTATAAAAATTCAAATAATTGTCTACCTGTGATAGAGCTCCTGAAACAATGGAACAAGATAAACTATATTTTTGGATGATCTGTCACATACATTCAAAACAGTTATTATGCTGACTTACATGCCACAGCCTCAGAAACGTGGAGTCATCTTCATGCAGATATGCAGGCAGAGCACGGAGGACAGCAGCACGGAGGACATGGACGTCACCTTGCTCCTTGAGTGTGAGAACATCTTTGTTTTACTTTGGATGCTAAACAATATAACCACACAACATTTGATATCACAAGAAAGGGCTCTTCCATGACTGAAGAGATTACCATTTTGACAAAGATAATCCACTCTAGTATGAGAATAAAACACCAAGAGGCATAACCGACTCACCTGGAGGTCATAGGAGGCGAATAGCTGATCCAGAACTTCAGCTTCCTTTCCTTTGCTAGCCGCCTTCTTCCTGAACAGGCTCGGAAGGGGGGTGGGGGTCTATCCAACTCCGCATAGAAGTGGTTCTTCAGGTTGAGGTTTGTTATCCTGTGAAACTCTGCACAAATCTGCCAAAATATAAAATGACTATTTAATTCACAGTACAATGTATATGTGGACTGAAGGCAGCAGAGATAAACAGAAACACAACATGCTAAATCTGAGTAAACATGTCAAAGTTATCAGTGACAAAGGCACACCAAATAATTATATAGTTGTAATAAATAAAATATTTTCACCTGTGACTCCATCTTCAAGGCAGGCCAGCGTTCCAGGATCTCTCCAACAGGTAGCTCATCATTGATGATCTCATTGCGCCGCAGGGCAAAGGTAGTCTGCATTCACTTTTAAATCAAGGGAATAATAATGTTATAATGTTCAAGTAACTCTGCCCTTGTATCAAAGAAAGCAGCACAAAGTTTGCATCTCCAAGACATTGGAAAACGTAACCATATTCACAGGCACCCTACAAACGGTGGCGTGCGTTGACGCTTGCCTGCGGGCATGTCTGAAGCTAGACCAACAACCAATCACATGAAAGCTACGCTTTGCTCCCACAATGCAGTTCGGCTAAGCGTGACGTCCATACTTGCCAACCTTGAGACCTCAGAAATCGGGAGCATTTCAAAACCAGGAAAGGAGTGAGCAGAGGGTGGAGTTGTCGCTTCTTGTTCTGTTTTCTGTGACTAAAGAGACGCGCTACCATGGAAACCAAACAATGGTGTAGCTGTATTAAAGTCTGAGTGGAAACAGTCCTGAATAAATCTGATTTTGTCAGAAATCGGGAGAAATATGACCCCGGAAGGAAACCGGGAGAGGGCTATGAAATCGGGAGTCTCCCGCGAAAATCGGGAGGGTTGGCAAGTATGGTGACGTCACCCCATTCAAAGTGAATGGGCAGAAGCGTCAACGTACGCCGCCATGTGTAGGGGCAGTTTCTCTACTGTGAGGCTTACCAGATTGAAGAAGCCATATATCTGCCAGTTGCTTCAGTTTCCTTAAGAGAAAAAACATTGAAGGTTAGCTGGGATGCAAAGTTTTCACAAAATGAGAAACACTATTTTCGAACCTAAAATGGCGTTTTCTTCTTTTTTGTTACAGCATGCATGTCTGTGCATGTTTTATTAACTTAGAGGCATATAAGTTAATAAAACGAGGATTTACGTTCATTTTAATCCACTAACGTTGTACCATAACCGTGCGTTCTGCATGTTTTTAAAAGCAAGCTATCTTGAAACACTAGATCTGTTAAATCCAGCAGCTCCCGGTACCGAGGGCTTCTTGTTCACGAAACTTTGTCTCAGGGCTTCTTAACATTTAAAAACCTATTAATGTGTCATACCCACTTAACGAAACTCAGTTAACTGAAGATATGAACCATTTTTACCGAAACAAAACACAAGTCTCACAAGACTAAATTAGCGCACAGAACTCACGGTAGAAATACTTTATTATAGGCTACTTATCGTAACTGCACATACAAGATATCAGATTAAAGCTGAGATTCCACAGATTCTAGAAGTATTAGTATCATCACTGCACGATCGTTACCTTTGCTTGAGTTACATGTATTTGAAAACGCTGGTGGGTATAAATTACCTTGTAAAATGAATAGTCTAGTGTTTCAAGTTAGCTTGCTTTTAAAAACATGCAGAACGCACGGTTATGGTACATTGTAGTGGATCAAATGAACGTAAATCCTCTATGCCTCTAAGTTAATAAAACATGCCCAGAAATGCGGTAAAAAAAGAAGAAAGAAAACGCGCCGCCTGCCGCCATTTTAGGTTCGACTTTTCCAGAAAACTTTTGCAACACAAACGTTTCACTTTGAGATATAACTTAAAACAATATAAAAATACTGTCTTACACGTAAGTTAAATCATTTTTCAAGTGAGGCAGATATTAAATGTAGGCTAGCTAACAAGAGCTCAAATCAAACTAACACACCATGCGACACAAAGTGCATTAGATGCAGAAATTAATAACACATCATTTAAATACTGTGCAAAGGCAAGACGTAACTCACCAGAGTAGTGCGGCCAAAAAAAAGGATCACGATTCCGGCAGTGAGAGCACGGTGGGCAAAGTATTCTTAAAAGTCTGAGTGACTTCAACCGAGGCGAGGGGCTAATGGCGGACCTGGTGAAGCCATGGGGGTGAAGCATGTGGTTAAGGCATGGGTGATAGAACGTCTAGGCACGTCGGGGGCGGAGCACATACGTGATGACGTCAGACAGATTCAGTAAAAATGTTTGAGTACTATTACCAATATGACCCTAAGTGGTTGAACACTGTATACACAATATTAAAAATCAGTTCATAGTCATCAGAAAATTAGCGGTGAATTAACTTTTTTAAATGTTTGAGTTAAAACAACCCATTTTCTTTCAGAAGCTTGTAATGTTCGGTCTTACAGTGTGCAAACACTGGTGATTCTGTGAAATCACTGGCTGATTAGTGGTTTTTCAAAATCACTTAGTTACTAGTGATTCAACAAGTTACAGAATTGTATATAAATATAGGTAAAATATAGTGATAAAATATAGGTTACATACCTTGTGTTGTGAGAAATGACAAAAAGATGGTTCCAGAATGATTCAGAAGTAGGAAAATGAATAACCCAGGCAGGTGGTCAACTGCAATTGAAGCCCTAATAACCCCTTTGACCCAGCATGAACAACCCACCAGTGTGTTTACAGTACCCAAATAACCCATAATTATGACCCAGCCAAATCAACCCAGCAATGTGTTTATAGAAATAACCCAGCATTTTTGAGAGTGTACTGTCCGCCCACCAGCATCAATATTCGGCCTTATTCACAGAACCACCCATCTCTCCCTGACATGTGCAAACAGGCTATGTCAGACTTCCATGAAATAGACCGGGAAAATCACCCATTTGTAACCCCTCACAGAGCCCCAAACAACGGACTAAGCAGCTCCAGCATATCTCCCTAACATGCGCACTTCCATAACATCGCACACCGTGAGACCCCGGGCCCCCGGACTTAAGCACTCCCCCACGGACTAAACCCAGATGTTCACACCCTACAGAACCTCATGCCCCTGGAAACACTTTGCGGTGATCTACCCTCCGCCCCCTTCAGCATCCATATTTGGCCTTCTTCACGGCACCCCCCCCACCCCTGTGCTGGAGGTTCACACTTTAACTGTTTTGTCATATTTCGTCTTTCCACGGGTGGGTGCGCCTGGCAAAGATGTGGTCCCACACTCACAGGCAGAGATCCAGGGTAATGCACATGGCTTTCTTACCCAGGAATAAGTGTGTGAAAGCTGGGGAACAGTGCTGTGACCGTAGCAGCGGGCTGTGACCCAGAGAGCTCCTTCCAGCACCTCGCTCTCCCACCCAGAGGAGAGGCGGTTTCACAGCACTATGTAACCCATGAAAGCAGCTTGAAACATGTCCATTTCATCCACATTTGACTCATGAAATGTACAAGAACATAAGTACAGCAGAGTCACTGCTGTAAGCAGGGTCCCACACTCACAGGCAGAGATCCAGGGTGATGCACATGGCTTTCTTACCCAGGAATAAGTGTGTGAAAGCTGGGGAACAGTGCTGTGAAAACAGGGTGACAGCAGCAGCGGGCTGTGACCCAGAGAGCTCCTTCCAGCACCTCGCTCTCCCACCCAGAGGAGAGGCTGTTTCACAGCACTATGTAACCCATGAAAGCAGCTTGAAACATGTCCATTTCATCCACATTTGACTCATAAAATGTACAAGAACATAAGTACAGCAGAGTGCATCGAGACCGGGTGACGACACTACCTATTGACGCAGCAACCCCTGTAAGTTATATTCTTGTTTAATTAGACTTCTCTGTTTCATTTATTCTACTCTGTATAATTGTTCTGTAGTTATTGGAGCTAAAACGGCGCTTTTGAGAGATTTTAAATCTCAGATCTGCTCAAAGTGAACCTGTTACACAGGTTTCAGTAGGGCTCTCAACCCTGCATTACAATATAGGCAGGGACACTCTGCTGTCGCCCATCAGCTGTAGAGAGGTAACTAATTAGAGGGGCGTGGCCCCACAGCTGTGAGAACTCAGCAATCAGGCGTCCATTTTAGGTAGCTCTTTCCTGGAGCGTCAGCTTCAGCGTCAGACATTTGAGTCCTGCGGGAGTAAGACTGACAAAGACATTGGAGTCCTGCGGGAGTCAAAGACTGACAAAGACATTGGAGTCCTGCGGGAGTCTCTAAGACTGACAAAGACATTGGAGTCCTGCGGGAGTCAAAGACTGACAAAGACATTGGAGTCCTGCGGGAGTCACGAGGGTAGCAAAGAGGAGGCAAATCCTCCTCTGATTGAGCTAATTACCGCTGGTGTTTTATTTTATTTTATTTAGTTTCTAGCCCCTCAGGCTATAATCATGTGTATTTTCTCCATTCCTGTTCACGTGTCTTCTCGCAATCATCGCTGGCCCCGTGTATCTCCTAATCGCTATAACCGGCCTGCTCTCGTCTATCCCACATGCTCCGCTGAGATCCAACATCTAGTTTCAGGTGGCCTGTGGAACTGCCAGTCAGCTGTTCCTAAGGCTGACTTCATCTCTGGATTTCCTTGCTCTCACTGAGACCTGGATTACTCCATTCAACACATCCACCCCAGCAGCTCTCTCCACAGCATATTCCTTCTCCCATACACCCAGACCCACTGGCAGAGGAGGTGGCACTGGTCTCCTGCTCTCTCCCAAATGGAGCTGTTCCCTCTTCAAGCTACCTAACTTCACTCCTTCCACCTTTGAATTCCATGCCGTCACAGTAACCCATCCTATAGAATGAACCCTTGTTGTTCTCTACCGTCCACCAGGCGCCTTGGGAGACTTCTTGGAGGAATTAGATAATCTCCTCTCACACATCCCTGAAACTGGCCCTCCCGCTGTACTTCTCGGAGACTTCAACCTCCAGACAGGGAAGATATCTGAACTAACATCTCTGTTAACCGCCTTTGCTTTCTCACTGTCTCCATCCCCACCAACTCATAAAGCTGGCAATGTCCTTGATCTCATATTCTCAAGGAACTGCTCTACTTCTAACCTCTCTGTAAACCCACTCCACACATCCGATCACTTCTTCATTTCATTCTCTCTACCCCTTTCCAAACATAACAAACTAATCTCTTCTCATCCTGCACCTGTCTGCCGTAACCTTTGTTCCCTCTCCCCCTCTACCTTTGCCTCATCGGTTCTCTCAGCCCTCCCTTCCTCTGACTCGTTCCAACTCCTGCCTCCAAACTCTGCTGCAGAAACTCTCCTCTGTACTCTCTCATCCTCTCTGGACTCTCTCTGTCATCTCACATCTCAGCAGGCATGTCAGTCCCCTCCTGCTCCCTGGCTAAATGACGCACTGCGTGCTAATAGAACCGTCCTTAGGGCAGCAGAGCGGAAACGGTGGAAATCCAAACACCGTGACGACCTCCTAACCTATCAGGCTCTCCTCTCCTCTTTCTCTGCTTCGATCTCTCAGGCAAAAAGCACTTTCTTTCAAGATAAGATCCAATCTTCCTATTCCAATCCCAAAAAACTATTTTCCATCTTCTCCACCCTCCTGGACCCCCTCAAAGCCCCTTCCCCCTCCTCCCTCTTGGAACCTCCCAAAGCCCCTCCCCCCTCCTCACTTCTGTCAAGCGACTTTGTTAACCACTTTGAAAAAAAGGTTGATGATATTCGCTCTTCTTTTTCTGACTCACCTTTACTCACCGCTGGGTCACCAGACCCTCCTTCCACCCACACACTAACCTCCTTTTCCCCTCTCCCTCCAAGTGAGGTTCTTACCCTCATTACCTCTGCCCGCCCTACCACCTGTTCTCTGGACCCTATCCCTTCAAACCTCCTTCAGACTATCGCTCCTGATATTCTACCGTTTCTCACCCATTACATCAACACTTCTCTAACTTCTGGTCACTTTCCAAATAGTCTTAAGGAGGCAAGAGTAAACCCTCTCCTAAAGAAACCCACTCTCAACCCGTCTGACAGGCCTGTCTCTCTCCTCCCGTTCCTGTCTAAAACACTTGAACGCGCTGTCTTTAAACAACTCTCCTGTTATCTCCATCAGAACAACCTTCTGGTTCCGCACCAGTCTGGTTTCAAAGCAGGTCACTCCACAGAAACTGCTCTCTTTGCTGTCACTGAGGAACTGCATACTGCTAAAGCAGCATCCCTCTCCGCTGTCATCATCCTGCTGGACCTGTCTGCTGCATTCGACACGGTGAACCATCAGATCCTCCTTTGCACTCTCCAATAACTTGGAGTTTCAGGCTCTGCACTTTCCCTCCTCACCTCATACCTCAAAGACCGCACCTACAGGGTAACTTGGAGAGGGTCCGAGTCCGACCCTTGTCAATTAACTACAGGAGTCCCTCAGGGCTCTGTTCTTGGTCCCCTCCTCTTCTCCCTGTACACAAACTCGCTCGGATCGGTCATTAGCCCGCATGGTTTTTCATACCACTGCTACGCTGACGACACCCAATTAATTCTGTCCTTTCCCCGCTCAGAGACCCAGGTCGTCGCACGCATCTCTGCTTGTCTAGCTGACATCTCTCAGTGGATGTCTGCTCATCACCTCAAGCTCAACCTTGACAAGACTGAACTGCTTTTCCTTCCGGGAAAAGATTGTCCCACTCTTGACCTGACGATCAACATCGGCACCTCTGTTGTTTCCCATCAGCAAAGGCAGGTGGGTTTGCTATCCTGGCTCCAAAATGGTGGAATGAGCTCCCCATTCACATCAGGACAGCAGAAAGCTTACACACCTTCCAGACTGAAATCTCTTTCGACTCCACTTCGAGCAATATAATTACTAACAATGAACTGCTAACAGAGCACTTATATACTAATAAAGGACTGGCTTATCTATAGCCAGTTGAGTAGCACTTGAAATGTTTGGCTCTATGAAACCTGATGTACTTATATGATTCTGTTTTCTTCAAGGTTGTGTCTTCCTGGTCGATTGTACTTATTGTAAGTCGCTTTGGATAAAAGCGTAAGCTAAATGCAATGTAATGTAATGTCACTGCTGTAAGCAGGGTCCCACACTCACAGGCAGAGATCCAGGGTGATGCACATGGCTTTCTTACCCAGGAATAAGTGTGTGAAAGCTGGGGAACAGTGCTGTGAATACAGGGAGACAGCAGCAGCGGGCTGTGACTCAGAGAGCTCCTTCCAGCACCTCACTCTCCCACCCAGAGGACAGGCTGCTTCACAGCACCATGTAACCCAGGAAAGAAGCTTCAATCCTGGGTATGTCAGTGTTAAAAGTGCCTTAAACTGGTTTAATTCAAATGTGCATTTCACAGGCACACAGGCAGAGATACAGGGTGATGCACATGGCTTTCTTACCCAGGAATAAGTGTGTGAAAGCTGGGTAAAAGTGCTGTGAATACAGGGAGAGAGCAGCCAGAGAGAAGCTGCCTGTGAGAGCCCCAGAGCACACCCAGAGATCTCCTTGCAGCGCATGGCTCTTGCACCCAGACTGCACCCAGAGAACAGGCTGCTTCACAGCACTTTGCAAGCCAGGAAAAGTGATTGAATCCTGGATATACATGTTTTAAATTGTCTGATACCTCCAGGGCGCATCACCACATTTCACAAGCCAGGGAAGGTGCCTGAATCCTGGGTAAACATTGTTTAATTGTTTAAGTGTTTTTAAATGTGTGAAAACAGTGTTTTGTCACTTTCAAAACTCTCCCGTCATTGCCCGGAGAAATTGGGTCGATGTTGTCTTCAATCTGACCGTTAATATTCCAGTGAGACGAAGTACGTACAATGACCGGAGTGATCCCATGTTAATTTTGTCCCAATACCGGAGCATTCCCTAACCCTTTTCAATTAACTACAGGGGTCCCTCAGGGCTCTGTTCTTGGTCCCCTCCTCTTCTCCTTGTACACAAACTCGCTCGGATCTGTCATTAGCCCGCATGGTTTTTCATACCACTGCTACGCTGACGACACCCAATTGATTCTGTCCTTTCCCCGCTCAGAGACCCAGGTCGTCGCACGCATCTCTGCTTGTCTAGCTGACATTTCTCAGTGGATGCTCACCACCTCAAGCTCAACCTTGACAAGACTGAACTGCTTTTCCTTCCGGGAAAAGATTGTCCCACTCTTGACCTGACGATCAACATCGGCACCTCTGTTGTTTCCCCGACTCAGACTGCAAGGAATCTGGGTGTGATCCTAGATAACAACCTGTCCTTCACTGCAAACATCGCTGCTACAACCCGCTGCTGCAGATACACGCATTACAACATCAGGAGGATACGTCCCCAGCTGACCCTGAAAGCCACGCAGGTTCTGGTCCAGGCTCTCGTCATCTCACGCCTAGACTACTGCAACTCCCTCCTGGCTGGTCTACCTGCATGTGCCATCCGACCTCTGCAGCTCATCCAGAATGCAGCTGCTCGTCTGGTCTTCAACCTTCCTAAATTCTCCCACACCACGCCGCTCCTCCGCTCCCTTCACTGGCTTCCGGTAACTGCTAGAATCCACTTCAAGACAATGGTACTTGCGTACCATGCTGCGAATGAATCTGGCCCTTCCTACATCCAGGACATTGTTAAACTGTACACCCCAGCACGTGCATTCCGCTCTGCATCAGCCAAACGTCTCGCTGCACCCGCACTGCGAGGGGGACCCAAGTTCCCATCAGCAAAAACACGTGGGTTTGCTATCCTGGCTCCAAAATGGTGGAATGAGCTCCCCATTGAAGTCAGGACAGCAGATAGCTTACACACCTTCCGGCACAGACTGAAAACTCATCTCTTTCGACTCCAATTCGAGCGATAGAACTATTAACAAAGCACTTATATACTAATAAAGGACTGGCTTATCTAAAGAAGCCAGTTGAGTAGCACTTGAAATGTTTTTGCTCTATGAAACCTGATGTACTTATATGATTCTGTTTCCTTCAAGTTTGTATTTTGTTGGTCGAATGCACTTATTGTAAGTCGCTTTGGATAAAAGCGTCAGCTAAATGCAATGTAATGTAATGTAATGAGGAACACCAGGGCAGGACCAGGCAGTTCCCTCTTTGCAGACAAGCATATGTGGTTGTTACGCAGGATCAAACAGGTAGCCTGTGATGAAGTAGGGTCGACCCTATATCATGTGAAGCCACCGAGCCGTGGTCCCCGAGGGAACTGGTGCCCGGAGCAATGCCAATTGCTGAATGCCGCAGCCGACTAAGGCCGCTATGCAACAGTGGAGGATTAGAGAAACTGATGTTTGCCTGGCACTCCGCGGCGAAGTGGGGAGGTGGAACTTCCACCCCGGCTGCGGAACCCGTGGTGGGACCCCTGAGTCAGACGCTTCGTCTTGGAAACGCTTCATATCGGTCGGCCCGGGAGGTAAGAGAAATGCAGGGTTACCCCCACGCAGCACACCCTCCCGGCCATCAGAGTCGAACCCGCAGTTCGGAGGAACCGACAGCCAGAGCACCGGCACATGGACCGGGGGAGAAGACCCTCCGATGGCGGGTTGAGTTTGCCATTCGATCAGTGAGGTGAGAGGAACGCAGCAAAAATGGACAAAATCTGTTAATGTACGGTCGAGTTGGGGGGGGGGGAACGGCTGGACAAAGGCCGTTGGGGGGCACCCAGGACCGGGCAGTGTCCCCGGTAGAAGGAACCGGGTGAAACGGTCCAAAACAGAAAGAAAAAGAAAAAGAACCAGACAAAAGGGGTGAAAATGTAAAAAAGTATCTGAAAATAGTGCATCATAATGCGGGTAGAGTCCCCTGACATCTCTCCTTACATTCCTCCAGAGTCAGAAAAAGTGTAAGTTAACTTTTGGAAGAACCATAGAAAAGGGGTGAAAATGGATAAATTGTATCCGAAAATAGTGTCTCTTAAGGCGGGTAGAGTCCCCTGACAACTCTCCTTACATTCCACCAGAGTCAGAAAAACTCTGTTATCTTTTGGGAAAACCAGAGGAAAGGAGTGAAAATGGATAAATTGTATCCCAAAATAGTGTCTCATAATTCCCTGACAACTCCCCTTGCATTCCTCCAGAGACCAGTTCAAAAACTTAAAGTTTGGTAAGAACCATGCAGGGGGGTCTCCATGCAACAATTGTATCCGAGCCAAAGCACTCATGGAGCGGATGCATTCCTCCATGATGTGAAACAGCCGTTTTTTTTCTGAGTCCTCTCAAAAACCGGTTTTCCGATTTCGTGCGGATAGGTAGCTTGAAAAACATGAATTAATTTTTTTGACGGAGGAGCGGAGGTCTTGATTCCCCTCTCCGTTGTAAAATGCAACGGGGGAGTGGAAAAGTGTCCGGGGCTTCGGCCAGAAGCGCAGAAGACTTGAGCTTTTCTGTTAGCACTCTCGTTTTTTAGAGAATTTTTTTAAACTTCATTTTTGATTATTTTAAGATATAATTGACCGTTTTCTTTACTTTCTTCAGCTTTCCACGGGTGGGGGTGCATGGCAGGCCGCCTATGAGCTCCCAAATACTGCATGGAACCTCCGGGAAATGTGGGCTAAGATCCATAAACTGACAAAGTCACCCAGAAATGTCACTTTAATAGCCCAAAAATATATAATACAAATACATTTAAATAGTAAAAGGTACAATTGTGCTCCGAATTACCCGGAATTTGATTTATATAGCCCCATGATAGTGAATAAAAATCATTTTCATGGAAAAAAGTGTTAAAACGCCTGATTAATATGTTTGTAATGCTGGCAGCAGGTTCACTGCTGTAAGCAGGGTCTCACACTCAAAGGCACCTAGGCAGAGATCCAGGGTGATGCACAAGGCTTTCATACCCAGCAATAAGTGTTTGAAAGCTGGGGAACAGTGCTGTGAATACAGGGAGAGAGCAGCCAGAGAGAAGCGGGCTCTGAGAGCCACAGAGCGCACCCACAGATCTCCTTGCAGCGCATGGCTCTTGCACCCATACTGCACCCAGAGAACAGGCTGCTTCACAGCACTTTACAAGTCAGGAAAAGTGATTGAATCCTGGGTAAACATTGTTTAATTGTTTAAGTATTTTTAAATGTGTGAAACAGTGTTTTGTCACTTTCAAAACTCTCCTGTCATTGACCGGAGAAATTGGGTCGATGTTGTATTCAATCTGACCGTTAATATTCCAGTGAGATGAAGTACGTGCAATGACCGGAGTGATCCCATGTTAATTTTGTCCCAAAACAGGAGCATTCCCCACCCTAAGTTGACAGGGGACTCTACCCGCCTTATGAGGCACTATTTTTGGATACAATTTCTCAATTTTTACCCCTTTTCTCTGGTTCTCCCAAAAGTTAACGCAGACTTTTTCTGACTGTGGAGGAATGCAAGGGGAGTTGACAGGGGACTCTTGCAGGCTCATGATGCACTATTTTCGGATACATTTTTTCATTTTCAGCCATTTTCCATGGATGAATTGAAACTTATTTTTTTTACATTTTGGTCAATTTGACCCAGTTCTGGTACCGCATTGCCTGGAGGATAGGACCGAGAGATGACAGACTCTCTGGCCGCCTCACAAGTCACTATTGTCGGACACTTTCTTTGCTTTACCCCGGTTCTATCACTCTTTCCTCCTTTGACCATAAAACGTGTTTCCTGCTGGGGTACTGCCTGCTTCCGGGGCACCCCAAACATGGTCGGGGCACCATGAATTGATGCATCGGACCCAATGTTGCCATCACCAGCCCCGCGTTGGTGCGGAGGTGGGATCATTTAACCCGGTGGTAACCCAAGTCCTCCCTTGGTCCGTGTACCAGGCATTGAAGCATCGGACCCATTGTTGCAATCACCGGTTACGCTAACGGATATAAACGGAGAAACAGAAAATAATTTAAATACAATTCACTGTGTCTGTTTCAGTAAGGATGTCGTCCGAATGCCCGGTGTGCAGACTCTTCTATCTGGCTTTGAACAAGCACCTTAAGCACAAACATGCAGTCTGGAACTTGGAGGAAAGAGGCATCATTCTTAAAATGGCCAGTGGCAGAATAAATGTTCGGACCAAACCCTGTCCCATCACAGGGTGTTCGTATGCTGGGAAGAGACTAGACCGTCATGTAACTCATGGCCACCCTGAGTTCTCCCGAGATGAGGCACATCAGGTCCTGGCAAGGCTGAAGCATAGTGTGGCCCTGCAGTTGCTCCATGACCTCCGAGAGACTAATCCCATCATTGGAATGGCTACATCATTGGATATAGACAATGAGGAGGAATACCCGGTGCGCCCTCCACCCTTCTCCCCACATACCGAGTGTGACGAAGAGGACTGCAGGCAGGTGATGCTGGAAAATGTGGCATTGAGGGCTCAGAAGGATGCCCTCATTGATGAAGTGAAGACCCTGCGCTCCAGGCTGAAAAAGGGGCTAAAACCCAGTAAGCAGAGTGCCACTGCTGCTGTGCTTGAGGAAGAGGAAGAATGTATACGATTTAAGGGCCTGGCAATCCCAAGTACCTCCGGCATAAACACAGTAGCCTCCGGCAGCAATAAAAAAAAAGAATGTGAACCATTTCCTGATGTACTTGTCTGAGTCAAAGGTCCGGGGGTGCAGGCTCACCCAGTCTGATATGACCCACATCATCAGAGAGGTGACAGCCAACATGAACGACTTGAAAAAGTCTGTCACTGTCCACCAGTTCAAGATGAAGAGGAACAAGCTGGATCGTCTGCCGAGCCAGGCGGAGCTTCTCGCCGCCATGGCGGCCGCTGAGAAGCGCATCCCTGATCTCCTTGACCTGATGGCTAGCAATCCGACCTCAATCACCCAGTACCTGCTATATGGCTATCTAACCCTCCATTGGAGCCTCCTGTAAGGCCACCGTCCGGGTGTGTACGCAAACATGACCAACACTGAGGTGTTAGAGGCGGACAGAAGGGGCACTGCTGAGGGCTACATCATCCATGTGCAGGATCACAAGACTGCCAAGACATTTGGCGAAGCACAGCTGGTGCTTACAGTAAAGGAGTTTAGCTGGGTCATGCGGTGGATGGGGATAAAAGAGGGCTTGTCGGGTCCTCAGAATGAATTCTTCCTTTTCACAACGGGGAAGCATGCCTCCAGGAACCTGAACGCTCACTTGAAGAGGGCTTGGGCTGATGCTGGGCTAGAAACAGCCGTCACCTTCACAATCCTGCGCACTGCCCTGGCTGACATTATCAAGCATCACCAAGATCCAGAAAGCAGGTCGATTCTCGCCAGGTTTATGTGTCACGACGTAAGCACTGCAGACCGGTTCTACGCGAATACGCCTGGAATAAAGGAGGGATTGAAGATCCGCTCCATGTTCAGGGCGGCAGGAGCTGCGGCAGCAGCATCATCGGAAGGAGGTCTACCGCCGTCAGATACCTCCGAAGAGGATTCAGAGGCGGAGACCAGCGATACCTCTTCTTCAGGGCCGGTTGATACTCCTGATGAGGGGGTAGGGGCCGTGGACTCAACCTTTTTTCCCCGGTGCACCGTACAAGTTAGACGGCTAATATGGCCCCCGGGCCCCCGCTAATCATGTTTTTATTATGTTTATTATGCATATTGTGTATACTGTTTTTGTAAAAATCGTGTGATAATTAAATAAATAATAAAACATTTATGTAACCTTGAAGGTTCCCAGGGGTTGATACAGTGCCGGGTATCAGACTATTTAAACAATGTTTACCCAGGATTCAGACACCTTCCCTGGCTTGTAAAATGCGGTGATGCGCCCTGGAGGTATCAGACTATTTTAAACAACTTTTCCCCGCCTTTCAAACACTTATTCCTGGGTTTTAGCCTGTCATTTTGCACGATATCATTTAACATTGAACCTCTCCTGGAAATGCACATATTCTGTGCATTTGGGTATGTATGTTTGGGTATGTACGCCCACCCATTGGAACGACTTATGATGATTTCAAGTTTTTAAAGTCCAATTTCAGTAACAAGTAAGACCGCCAAGGGGACCAAATGTCAAACATATATAGGCCGGGGCCTAAGCTATCACTCAAACCAGGACCTATATGGATGCCCACCTTGTAGCGCCAGATATTCACATTTTAAACTCCACTACAATTGATAAATAACCCTAACCATATTATGCTGTTCCTTCTAGTGTTTACTTCCTGTCTGTCTTTTTCTGGTGATTTCTCCAACGTCTCAATCTTTTAACCTCTTGCGTTCTATCCATTGATCCTCCTTAGCAACAGTATTTTGTTTGCTCAGCAGATTTCTGTTATCAAGTTTTACCAACCTCAGACAAAAAGTGTATTAAGAATTTATAAATTAAGAAATATAATTCTGCTATCAAAATTGGTTTACGTGTATGGGCTTCAAAGATTTTCATATTAGCAATGTGTGTGTGTGTGTTTGTGCATGCATGTGTGTGTGTGTGTGTGTGTGTGTGTGTGTGATAACACACTACCTGACCTCTCAAGTTTCAGTCAGAGAGGAGAAGCAAGGCGAGGCCAAGAGAGACGGGGATTTAGATATAGAGACAGACGGACAGACAGACAGACGTACGGACGGACACAGAACAGTGATGTTAACTGGATTTATTTTTTAAATAAGCAGGTAAGACTGAACTGTGTGGGGGGGGGCAGTGAAACCCGTCGTTTCTATGTGTGTAGAGCATATGATAATTCTATATTTTAACAAAACATTTCTAATCACATGTTTTACAATTATCTATGTATATATATATATATATATATATGTAAATAACATAGTATTAATGTAGCATTCAAGTCATCCAATTCAATTCAATTCAAAACCTTTATTTATCCAGGTAAAATCCCATTGAGATCAATGATCTCTTTTTCAAGGGAGACCTGCAGCAGTAGGTTCCACAAGAAGACATAAACAACAGAACAACAAAAGGACATCATACAGCAAAATGTACAGGGATTACAATTTACATATTTAACCACATGTACAGGTACCAACAGCATCTGATTGGTTAGCATCCAACCAAGCTTTAAAAACATGTAGTGGTACTAGCTTGGTAATTTTCCATTCTATTTGCAGACTGTTCCATGTTAGTGGAGCTGCACATCTAAAAGCTTTCTTCCCTAAGACAGTCCTAGCACTTGGCACATTTAATAAAACCACAGCATGCGATCTCAGGCAATAAGTACTTTCAATTCGCAGAGAGATCAGGGAGCAGATATAAGATGGTAGTTTATCCAACATGGCTTTGTAAATGAAAAAGTACCAGTGACTGAGCCTCCGTACAGGAAGTGATGGCATAACCGCCTTGCATACAGGGTACAGTGATGCGTAAGTGCTTTACAATTTGTCAAAAATCTCAGTGCACTGTGATACGCAGCATCTAACTTGCTCAGGTAATTGGCAGGTGCATTCATATATAACAAATCACCATAGTCCAGCACAGGTCAAAAGGTCACAGAGCCTTTTCCTGGCCTCAAGCGAGAAACAGGACTTATTTCTGTA
This sequence comes from Pogonophryne albipinna, assembly GCA_028583405.1. Lineage (NCBI taxonomy): Eukaryota > Metazoa > Chordata > Actinopteri > Perciformes > Artedidraconidae > Pogonophryne > Pogonophryne albipinna. Next base: position 282,670 of record JAPTMU010000164.1, read on the forward strand.
AAAGAAACCTAGCCTAACCCTCAGCTTTTTAAGCAGGTTATTTACATGAAGTTTAAAAGTGAGACAATCATCAAGCCAGATACCCAGGTATTTGTAACAGGTAACCACTTCAAGTTGTATTCCTTGCGTAGTTACAATATCCAAAGCAGTCTCCGGTGTATTTTTAGCTTTAGCTTTAGAAAAGAGCATTACCTTGGTTTTATCCACATTTAAAAGAAGCTTAAGCTCAGAGAGCTGTGCCTGAATAATGTTAAAAACAGCCTGTAATTTAACAACAGCCTCGTTAATCGAGGGACCTGCACAGTACATAACGGTATCGTCCGCATAAAAATGTAAGGTTGCTCCTTCGACATTTTCACCTAAACTATTAATATAGATAGAGAATAATAGCAGACCTAAAACTGAACCTTGTGGTACACCATTAGTGATGTTTAACCACTCAGAAGACAGCCCATCAAACTGAACACATTGGGACCTTTCAGAGAGGTAGTTTACAAACCACCCCACTGCATGGCTGGATATGCCAATACTGACCAGCCTCTGCTTTAAGATGCGATGATCGACGGTATCAAAAGCTTTAGACAGGTCAATAAATAGAGCTGCACAACTCTGCTTATTATCTAAAATACTCGCCACATCATTCACCACTTTCATTGTGGCAGTGATGGTGCTGTGTTGCTTTCTGAAGCCTGACTGATGTTTAGACAGGATGTCATTTGTACATAAAAACTCCTTTACTTGTTCACTCACTAGGCGTTCAAGAACCTTAGCCAGAACTGACAATTTAGAGATGGGTCTATAATTGTTTAATAAGGTGGCCTCCCCTCCTTTTAGTAGAGGGCATACGCTGACTTCCATACTTTTGGTATTTTGTTCGTGCTGAGAGAGAGGTTAAAAAGAGTAGTAAGAGGTGGAGCAATAAAATCTGCAGCTATCTTTAAAAAGAAAGGTTCTACGTTGTCCGGACCAGCCGGCTTTTTAGGATCTAGCTTGGTTAAGACTTCACGAACAACATCAACAGTAAAAGGAGTAAAACTGAAAGGGTTTTCCAGACCACATTGTTCTGAGTCACCGACTGTGGTGTTCACAGAAGCAGAATTAGAAACAGAATGAAACAGAGAGCCACAGGACACAAAATGCTCATTAAAACAATTTAACATGGTAGCCCTATCCGATATAGTGCCAGATGCTGTGGTAAGGCACGAAGGTAGCTCATTACGGATATCACCGGTGGATATCGATTTTATGGCTTTCCAACATTTTCTAGGGTTGTTCAGGTTCTTTGTGGTAACTGACAGATAATACTTAGATTTAGCACTTTTGACATGAGAAGTGAAGCTATTTCTTAGCTGCCTACAATGCAGCCATTCTACCTCTGAGCCTGATTTCCTAGCCTTTGCCCAGGCCTTGTTTCTCTCATGTAGGAGACTAGATAATTCAGCAGAAAACCAAGGATTGTCCCGTCCCTTCACTCTAAATGTACGCAGGGGTGCATGTCTATCTATAATTTCCATAAAACCAAGATAAAAAATACTATACTGTGCTGTATCATACATGTAATATGTGTGTGTGTATGTGTTAGTGTGTGTGTATGTGTTAGTGTGTGTGTGTGTGTGTTTAACACCTGCTGCACTGCTGTTAAACTGATAGTGTGCATTATATCAGCTGATCATAACCAGCGTTCGTTAAACTTTTTAAAATATTAAAGACAGACAGAGTGTATGAAACTGAAATATAGCTGTGACGGTGCACCACTGAACTGGATTTCATTCATTCACACACACACACACACACACACACACACACACACACACACACACACACACACACACACACACACACACACACACACACACACACACACACACACACACACACACACACACACACACACACACACACACACACACACACACACGTCTGTCCTCATGTTCCAGCAGGTGTTCAGGGTTAACGGACATGATTTACAATCCC
>JAPTMU010000164.1:289643-297143 GCA_028583405.1 Pogonophryne albipinna
CCATACTCAATACTGTGGGCAATCCCCACAGGAGCACTTTGGGGTGAAGTGTCTCAGGGACACAACGACATGCTGACTGCAGTGGGGTTTGAACCTGTGACCCCCTGATCCCAACACCTATGCACAACCCACTGCACCACACGCCTCCCGTTAATAATGATGTATGATGGTTAGTAATGGTTACTAATGATGTATGATGGTTAGTAATGGTTACTAATGATGTATGATGGTTAGTAATGGTGTGTGGTGGTATTGAATGGTACTACGGTTCCTGGGTATGGACCATCTGAAGGTGCAGTGCTGGATAGGGAAGAGCATGGCTCCTCCTCTGGATCTCGTGTACCTGTTCCCGTGCGTCAGGTGCAGGGTGGTCGGTCTCAGATAAAGATAAAATATACTTTATTGATCCTAAATTAGGCATTTTTTTTGTTGCAGGAGTATTTAAAACCTAATGACAGGTGTGTTGGGGGAGGGTCTGACAGCTGTGATGGTCTGACAGGTGTAATGGGGGATGGTCTGACAGGTGTGATGGGGAGGGCCTGACAGGTGTGATCGGTGAGGGTCTGACAGGTGTGATGGGGGAGGGTCTGACAGGTGTGATGGGGGAGGGTCTGACAGGTGTGATGGGGGAGGGTCTGACAGGTGTGATGTGGGAGGGTCTGACAGATGTGATGGGGAGGGTCTGACAGGCGTGATGGGGGATGGTCTGACAGGCATGATGGGGGATGGTCTGACAGGTGTGATGGGGGAGCGTCTGACAGGTATGATTGGGAGGGTCTAAGAGGTGTGATGGGGGAGCGTCTGACAGGTGTGATTGGGAGGGTCTGACAGGTGTGATTGGGAGGGTCTGAGAGGTGTGATGGGGGAGGGTCTGACAGGTGTGACGGGGGAGGGTCTGACTGGTGTGATGGGGAGGGTCAGTGCTCTGTACACAGTTAAACTGCTCCATTTCTTTGATCTCATGTTTTCACTATGCCATCCTACAGACAGTCAGTGAGTGATTGTCTTGATTATTTCCTGGTAAAGTTATCTCACCACTTCTCTACACGCGAGGATCACTCACAGAAGTTATTCAGGAGTGGGTGTGAGTGTGTGTGAGTGTGTTTGTTTGTATGTGACCAAAATAGGATGCATCAACATCCTACAAAGGATCCAGGCCACAGGAAGCTGGACCCCATCCAGGGTCAAAGTCTTTGGCTCGTTCTATCTCTGGCAGTACCTCAGAGCGATGGGACTGATCCAGTAACTCAGAGCGATGGGACTGATCCAGTAACTCAGAGCGATGAGACTGATCCAGTACCAGTAACTCAGAGCGATGAGACTGATCCAGTATCTCAGAGCGATGGGACTGATCCAGTCACTCAGAGCGATGGGACTGATCCAGTAACTCAGAGCGATGGGACTGATCCAGTAACTCAGAGCGATGGGACTGATCCAGTAACTCAGAGCGATGGGACTGATCCAGTAACCTAGAGCGATGAGACTGATCCAGTACCTCAGAGCGATGGGACTGATCCAGTATCTCAGAGCGATGGGACTGATCCAGTACCTCAGAGCGATGGGACTGATCCTGTACCTCAGAGCGATGGGACTGATCCAGTACCTCAGAGCGATGGGACTGATCCAGTACCAGTAACTCAGAGCGATGAGACTGATCCAGTAACTCAGAGCGATGGGACTGATCCAGTAACTCAGAGCGATGGGACTGATTCAGTAACCTAGAGCGATGAGACTGATCCAGTACCTCAGAGCGATGGGACTGATCCAGTATCTCAGAGCGATGGGACTGATCCAGTACCTCAGAGCGATGGGACTGATCCAGTACCAGTAACTCAGAGCAATGAGACTGATCCAGTACCTCAGAGCGATGGGACTGATCCAGTATCTCAGAGCGATGGGACTGATCCAGTACCTCAGAGCGATGGGACTGATCCAGTATTTCGGAGCAATTGAACTGATCCAGTACCTCAGAGCGACGGGACTGATCCAGTATCTCAGAGCGACGGGACTGATCCAGTACCTCAGAGCGATGGGACTGATCCAGTACCTCAGAACGATGGGACTGATCCAGTACCTCAGAGCGATGGGACTGATCCAGTACCTCAGAGCGACGGGACTGATCCAGTACCTCAGAGCGATGGGACTGATCCAGTACCTCAGAACGATGGGACTGATCCAGTACCTCAGAGCGATGGGACTGATCCAGTACCTCAGAGCGATGGGACTGATTCAGGTGAAACTTGAAACCAGGGATAGAAAACAATTTGAATCTCCGAACCACTTATACTTACCGGAAATTTAAAAAGAGGAGATGGGAGGAGAGGAGACTAGAGGAGAGGAGATAAGGAGAAAAGAAGAGGAGAAGAGGAGATAAGGAGATAAAAAGAGGAGATAAGAAAAGGAGATGAGGAGAGGAGATGAGGAGAATAGTGGAGGAGATAAGGAGATAAGAAGAAGAAGTTAAAGCTGTAGTAACTGTGTGTGTGTGTGTGTGTGTGTGTGTGTGTGTGTGTGTGTGTGTGTGTGTGTGTGTGTGTGTGTGTGTGTGTGTGTGTGGAATGAGCCAGGTCATCGTAGTGATGGTAACACACACCGGAGGTTCAGTCTGATGACCGGCAACAGGTGCTGCTGCCATGGTAACACAGGGGTGGGGTCAACTATGGCAACGCCACTGACACCGGAGACAGTGTGTGTGTGTGTGTGTGTGTGTGTGTGTGTGTGTGTGTGTGTGTGTGTGTGTGTGTGTGTGTGTGTGTGTGTGTGTGTGTGTGTGTGTGTGTGTGTGAGAGTGTGAGAGAGAGTCCCAAGTCACTGTGGTGAGAGTCAATCCAGTCAAGTCAAGTCATTGCTCAGGTCAAACAAGTCACAAGTCAAGTCATACGGAATTCTAATGAATAACCCCAGTTTCCACATTTAAATCAGTTAACCTGTTAAGCCCGAGAGACCCCGGTACCGCCCTCCCGCAACATCTTGCAGGAAACAGTGTCTGAGGGCATGTTCATTTAATAAACTATGAATGTTTTATATCCATGTAACTGGAAGAAACTCATCTAACTGATCTTCTTTTTTTTTTTTTTTTTTTTAAAACCCCACAATGCTAACGCTGAGCCTCTGAATTAGCAACGAGCGAAAAATGCTAACAGATTACTGCACCGAAATTCACTCACAAAACCTTATTATTTATATTTTCTGCACATCCAACCCATTGATCTGATCGTGAGGTGACACAGAATCGATGGGTACAGACATTATCACTCAATGATACGAACTCGCAACTTTATAAACAAAAACAGACATCAAAACATGTGGCGCTAGGTAGCTAAAAACGCTAACATGGCTCACCTGTGCCGTAGTCTGGTCAAAAGTGGTCTTCAATGGCATTAAAACGATAAAAAACGCTGCTGAAGTTAATCCATAGGTTAATCTAATGTGTCTGTGTCCCTTTGAATGATTTCTGATCATCCATGAGCAATAAACCTGCTTTTCCGTTTCCAAATGTCAGAGCGAGAGACAGCTTCACTCTCATGCAAAACTGCGTGCACGAAGCCCCCACCTTTTTGTTTTACCGTGTGTGTGTGTGAGTGGGGAAATCCCCTTCGATTCTATTGGCTCTAACGGTCAGAAAGAGATGTCAATCAGCAAAATTGACAAAGGGGGGCCAGAGATATGGAAAATCCACCCAAACAACCCCAGAAGTGTTTTTTTTGTGCTAAATCTCTTTAAAAAGGTCAAATGTCACTTGTTTTGCATCAATCTTGATACAGTGTACTTATTATATGTTGTACTTTGGATTCCTAAAGCTTTTAGTCTACCTTACCATCATCCTAGGTTAGTTTCACTATAAGTACAAAATAATCTTTGGACGGACTCAATAATTTACAGTTTTTTACCGTGTTCAATCTGAATTTTATTTAAAATAAAAAACATCTATATTGATTCTGACTTTTCTACATCCAACTCACAGGTTTATCGTTACTTTGAGAACAAAGATTATTAATTTAACCCTTTTAGAAGATATAGTCCTTTGTTCTGGGAATGTCATTTTCGAGCCTGAAACCTGAAAAACAGGCTCAGTGCTAAACAGGTTAAAATGTTGTGAGTATGAACATTTTAGTTTTATTTTCAACATAAACAGCAATGGAGAGTGGGGCTCTAAATTGATAACAGGAGTACAACACAAATATTTTACATCAACATGTGAAGCCTCCTGCCCTGGCTCCCCTTCAGCAGGGTCACAGTATTTATCCTGTCTACTGTGCTCCCATACAACACTGTCTCATTGTTTTCCTAACTGTGTCTGTGCACAAATAAATATTGCATCAAAGCCAATACAACGGAATAGTGTATGTACCAGGGCGCATGATATGTGTATGTTTGTGTGTTTGTGTGCAGACAGTGCGACATTAAGATTAAACACATTTCTTTCATTTGGGAACACCCACATATACATATGGAGTTGGCCAGATGTGTGTAAATTACTATTCATGGTCATTTGCAAACAAATGCCGTTGTCGGACAGACACAGACACACCGAACACACACACACAGAGCAGAGCTGAGCACAAACACAAAAACACACACATCATGCGCCTTAGTGAGCGGACATCTCCTTCATAAAACAAGTAATAGGGGGATTAATCGGGCAGTTAGATTTGTGTAGAGGTGTGTGTGTAGAGGTGTGTGTGGTTAACACGTAGCAGCCTGCGGTCGCTCTTCAGCTGTTTTAATGAAAGTACACACAGTGAAGGCGTTGCTGGTGCTGCACTTCTCAGAGGCGGAGTTACACGTCCCGCTGCCTCCCGGTGCTGAAAAGATTTCATGAAGTGAAGGAGAGTCCGAGTTCGAAATATATCTAAAATAATGTATGCACTGCCATTTCCCAACATAAACATTACAGTCTGCAAAGAGACGGCTGTCTCCTCTGTGCTCCACTTCCTACTTGCCGCTCCGGTAACTTTCTTGTGCGAACGAGATACAGTATATTTTTTTTTTCATTGTCCTTTAGGGGCTCCCTACAATACAAAAACAATTGCAAATATTTCATTTTAAAAAGTGAAGTCCTTTCGAGTCATCTGTCTCAAGTCAAGTCAAGTCTCAAATCATGAATACCAAGTCAAAGTCAAGTCTTTTATCAATGTTAGTCAAGCAAGTCTCAAGTCCGAAAATATGCGACTCAAGTCTGACTCGAGTCAAGTCATGTGACTCGAGTCCCCCACCTCTGCAGACTGGTGTTCTGCAATAATGTCTCACGGGGGGAGCTGGTCCCAGGTCAGTCTGAACCAGCCCTCACTATAACAGGAGAGTCTTCAGTCTATAGCAGCAGAACTAGCAGCTGGTCCCAGGTCAGTCTGAACCAGCCCTCACTATAACAGGAGAGTCTTCAGTCTATAGCAGCAGAACTAGGAGCTGGTCCCAGGTCAGCCTGAACCAGCCCTCACTATAACAGGAGAGTCTTCAGTCTAAAGCAGCAGAACTAGGAGCTGGTCCCCGGTCAGCCTTAACCAGTCCTCACTATAACAAGAGAGTCTTCAGTCTATAGCAGCAGAACTAGGAGCTGGTCCCAGGTCAGCCTGAACCAGCCCTCACTATAACAGGAGAGTCTTCAGTCTATAGCAGCAGAACTAGGAGCTGGTCCCAGGTCAGCCTGAACCAGCCCTCACTATAACAGGAGAGACTTCAGTCTATAGCAGCAGAACTAAAGGGCTGGCTTATCTAAAGCCAGTTGAGTAGCACTTGAAATGTTTTTGCTCTATGAAGCCTGATGTACTTATATGATTCTGTTTTCTTCAAGTTTCTATTTTGTTGGTCGAACGCACTTATTGTAAGTCGCTTTGGATAAAAGTGTCAGCTAAATGCAATGTAATGTAATGTAATGTAAAGAACTAGGAGCTGGTCCAAGGTCAGTCTGAACCAGCCCTCACTATAAGAGGAGAGTCTTCAGTCTATAACAGCAGAACTAGGAGCTGGTCCTAGGTCAGTCTGAACCAGCCCTCACTAAGAGGACAGTCTTCAGTCTATAGCAGCATAACTAGCATCTGGTCAGATAACTAAAATATTTTGGGTACATTTAAATAGTTTCTTCGTACAGGTCCAGGTTAGATTCATCAGTGGACGGTTACTGACGGTTGCAGACGGTGGGTGACGGTTGCAGACGGTGGGTGACGGTTACTGACGGTTGCAGGCGGTGGGTGACGGTTGCAGACGGTTGCACATCGCTACTGACGGTTGCAGTTGGTTACTGACGGTTGCAGGCGGTGGAGTCCGGTGCTGCATGATGCAGGATGGCGCTGCTGCTGCCCCCTGTCGGTTCAGAGATCTTCAGACGCTTCCAGCCCGACTCGCTGGAGAAAATCCAACGACGACATGAAGCCAATGAGGAGGAGCAGCAAAGGAGGAAGGAGAAGAACATAGAGGTGCAGGGAGTTTTATATACAGATTCATTATAATAAAGTTATATACAGTGGGGCAAAAAAGTATTTAGTCAGCCACCAATTGTGCAAGTTCTCCCACTTAAAATGATGAGAGAGGCCTATAATGTTGATCCTAGGTACACCTCAACTATGAGAGACAGAATGGGGGGAAAGAATCCAGGAAATCACATTGTAGGATTTTTAATGAATGAATTGGTAAATTCCTCGGTAAAATAAGTATTTGGTCACCTACAAACAAACAAGAGTTCTGGCTCTCACAGACCTGTAACTTCTTCTTTAAAAGCCTCCTCTGTCCTCCACTCGTTAACTGTATTAATGGCACCTGTTTGAACTCGTTATCAGTATAAAAGACACCTGTCCACAACCTCAAACAGTCACACTCCAAACTCCACTATGGCCAAGACCAAAGAGCTGTCAAAGGACACCAGAAACTAAATGGTAGACCTGCACCAGGCTGGGAAGACTGCATCTGCAATAGGTAAGCAGCTTGGTGTGAAGAAATCAACTGTGGGAGCAATTATTAGAAAATGGAAGACATACAAGACCACTGATAATCTCCCTCGATCTGGGGCTCCACGCAAGACCTCACCCCGTGGGGTCAAAATGATCACAAGAACGGTGAGCAAAAATCCCAGAACCACACAGGGGGACCGAGTCAATGACCTGCAGAGAGCTGGGACCAAAGTAACAAAGGCTACCATCAGTAACACACTACGCCGCCAGGGACTCAAACCCTGCAGTGCCAGACGTGTCCCCCTGCTTAAGCCAGTACATGTCCAGGCCCGTCTGAAGTTTGCTAGAGAGCATTTAGATGATCCAGAAGAGGATTGGGAGAATGTCATATGGTCAGATGAAACCAAAATATAACTTTTTGGTAAAAACTCAACTAGACGTGTTTGGAGGAGAAAGAATGCTGAGTTCCAAAGAACACCATACCTACTGTGAAACATGGGGGTGGAAACATCATGCTTTGGGGCTGCTTTTCTGCAAAGGGACCAGGACGACTGATCCGTGTAAAGGAAATAATGAATGGGGCCATGTATCGTGAGATTTTGAGTGACAACCTCCT
>JAPTMU010000164.1:302143-357143 GCA_028583405.1 Pogonophryne albipinna
CCAAATGCAGATTGAACAGAAAATACCTGTACTTCAAGGTTAGGTGACAAACAGAACACTACCCAGTGAACACAGTCACAGACAAACAAGGATCTAACAAAGACAGACAGAAAAACCAGAACTTAAATACACACAGGACTAATCAAAGAAACAAGAGACAGGTGAGGAGGGAGGAGAAAACACAGGGGCACCAGGTGAACACAATCAGGAAAACAGGTAGGAGGGAACAGGAACGAGGGAAACACAACAGACAGGAAACCAAAGACAGATCTAAACAAGACAAAACACAACACAGACAGATCGTGACAGATTCCTTATAATATGTGACCCGTTCTATCGAAATCAGTCGGAATTCGCAACGTCTCATTTCAAAATAAACGTGGATTTGCGTAAACAAAAATGTTTCGGGGGCTGGGTGTTTTTTTGATTTTAAACAAACAAAGTCTTGGCTTTCAGAATATGAAACTTTTATTTCCAAACTCACACGATAAATACTTTCTTTAAGCTTGTAAAGGGAAGATGACAGGCAATCTGCTCTTCCGCAGCGCCGCCCCCCTCCCTCCGGCTGACATTATGAATGTAAGCGTAGAGTAATCATAAATAACACGGCAGGGTCCGTTACAGTTTGTTTTCATCTGATTTCAATTAAACAAAGTCTTGGCTTTCAGAATATTAAACTTGTTTCGGCAAATTCAGATGATAAATACAACTTTGAAGCTTCGGCATCATTACAAGCGGAGAACGGAGTAACTTGACATCACAGCAGGCATAACAACAGCCGGTGTTTCTCGTGAGGGTTTTCCCCGGGCAACAAACGCAATACACACAAATGCAAAAATACACAAACACACACACACGTATACACACACACACACTCGCGAGCTTCCCCCAGACCAGTAATCCAAACGAAAATATCTTCCCTCCGTAGTATTTTGATCATTTGCTGATAACCAATCAGATGGATGGATTCCAGAGAAGAGGAAACTTTGAAGGCCTTTTTCTCAAAATGATGACTCGGTGACAGTCATTATATAATGTGACATATTTCGCTTAATATTTGGAGTACAAAAACAATCCTGATATCATTAGAAAGCTAGGAATCTCCTCTTTCGAACAGCGTATACAACTCAAAATGTGTCTTCGGGTCAATGCGACTGATTTCGATAGAGCAGGTCACATATATCCAAAGGGAAGCAGGTATGTGTTGGCCAGAATAACACCAGATCTGAACCCTGAGGGACTCCGTGATACACACTGATAGTACAAAGCATTAAAACCAGAGGGGATCCTGAGCAACATGTTCCAGGTTTATCATCGGAGGGGCAAGACAATGCTTTAAAGTCACATGACTTTCTGGGTCACATGACGTCTGAAACCAGCTCTTCGTTCTGTCTGTCTCTACCTGTCTGTCTGTCTGTCTCTACCTGTCTCTCTCTCTTACAGACAACTACTACTTCCAGTCGGGTCAGCTGGATGCCCTGCTGTGTGGAAACAGCTCTGATGCCGGGTAAGTGACCACACCGCTGCTTAATACTTATATTTATAATAACTTACATCACATTAGATAGCATTTAGCTGGCACCTTTATTTAAAATAAACCAAACAAATAAACTAAGGAGAATAATAATGACAGATGGTGTGTTCAGGGATAATAGTAGATGGTGTGTTCAGGGATAATAGTAGATGGTGTGTTCAGGGGTGTTATTAGCCTGTTAAGCCCGAGAGTTTTTTTTTTCATGAAACTGTGTCTCAGGGCTTCTTAACATTTATGAAACTATTAATGTTCCATACTCACTTAACGGGAAGAAACTCAGCTAACTGACGATATGAACATTTTTACCAAAACAAAACACAAGTCTCACAAGAAGCGTCTAAATGAGCCCTGAGCGAAAAAAATGCTACGCACTTAGTACAGAACTCACGGTAAAAATACCCTTATTATTTATCGTAACTGCACATACAATATATCGATTAGCAAGCTGAGATTCCATAGATTCCAGAAATATAGCGATCAGAACTCGCGACAGGGGAAGCGAAAACAGACATCACAACACGTAGCATTACGGAGCATTCACGTGACATCGTCTTACCTTAGCTGTTGTTCTGATCAAAAGTTGTGTTCAATGGCATTGAAACGATAAAAACGCTGCTGAAGGTTAATCCAGTGGTTAATCCAATGTGTCTGTGTCACTTTGAAATGATTACTGATAATCTATCCTTCCATTTTTATGTCAATAACGGAGATTTCATATTAGCTAATATGATAGCCACCAGAGTGTATCGCAGCTTCCGGTTCCGGGGCATTCTGGCTACGCATCACTCATTCACCAATGGGTAATGTTTAGATGGATTTTAGGAACCTCCCCTCGATTCTATTGGCTCTAACGGTTAAAAAGAGATGTCAATCATCAAAATCGAATGAGGGGGGCCAGAGATATGGAAAATGCACCCAAATGACCCCAGAAATGTTTTTTTTGTGCTAAACCTCTCTAAAAAGGTCAAATGTAGTGGCGAGCCGTGACTTTTATACATGTGCCCTCTGACCCTCTGTATGTGTTAAGTAAATAACAATACATTTTAAGTGGCGATGGAGATTATTTGTTGACCCTGCTTTAAAGGATATTTTGCCTTTACAAATGGTGCGCTATATCACTGCCTGGGTTTTGGTTGAAGTGCATCCAAATGCTGCTGCGTTTTCACGTTTGGCTCATTTTCAGTCTGAAAAACACGTTGTCTACCTGTCCTGTACCACTTGTTATGACTTCTCTCTCCCGCATATTCCGTTAAGACCCACTCCATCTCACTCCTCATGCTGAAACCTACCAATCAGAGTGTGAGCCTCTCCGCTCACACAGGGTTCAAAGAGGGACGGAAAGAGCAGGGTTCGGGTTGAACACAGGTGTTTATTAGCACCAAAACAAAGTACACAACACGGGTTGCAAAACGTTGTCCGAGTGGGATCCTTCACAGGTCCTTTGGCGACCTTCCAGGATCCCGCCTACTGCAAGACAGACCAGAACCAGGTTACCACATGCTTTTATTCAGTGACTGATTACCTGATTCCGATCAGCTGTCTGGCCGCCGGCCGAGCCACTCCCTTCACTCCAGCAGCCGGCCCCCTAACCACACCCCTAACCACACAGAGTCTTCACAGAATACGTTACTGCCACATACCCCCACCGCCCGACTCAGGCCGGGATCCCGCCAGCCGCAAGTTGACTCAACCCCCCCCCCCCCCCTCCGCCGAGCGAGCGAGGAAATCAGCCACGACCATCCGGTTACGTGGCCTGTGGATCACCTTGAAGTTAAAAGGCTGTAACGCCAGATACCAGTGTGATCCGGGCGTTGGCATCCTTCATGCGATGGAGCCACTGGAGCGGGGCATGGTCCGACCAGAGGGTGAAAGGGCGCCCCAGGAGGTAGTATCGCAGGGCGCCGACCACCCACCGTATGGCGAGTCACTCCTTTTCCACCGTACTGTAGTTCATCTCCCTCTGGGTGAGCTTACGGCTAATGTACAGTACGGGGCGGTCGACCCCCTCTACTTGCTGGGACAAAACGGCCCCCACCCCACTGTTCGAGGCGTCAGTCTGCAACACAAAAGGGAGAGAGAAGTCAGGACAATACAGAAGCGGCTTACCACAGAGGGCTTTTTTAACCCTCTCAAACGCCAGCTGACACCACTCCATCCACTGGACCGGATCTGAAGCACCCTTTCAGGTCAGGTCGGTCAGGGGACTGGTCAGCCCCGAAAAGGACAGGATGCACCGTCTGTAGTAGCCGGCCAGCCCCACGAAAATCCTGACCTCTTTTTTCGTATTGGGCGCCAGACAGGCTGAAATGCGGAGGGCCGCACCTGCACGCCTAAGTGGTAACCCAGATACCGTACCTCCCTCCGTCCAACCGCACACTTCTTCGGGTTGGCCGTGAGCCCTGCCTGCCTCAGGGACTCGAGCACTGCCCCCACCTGCTGCATGTGCTGCTCCCATGTCTCACTGTGAATGATGACATCATCCAAGTAAGCAGCAGCATATGCAGAGTGGGAACGCAGCACCCGGTCCATGAGCCGCTGGAAGGTGGCTGGAGCTCCGAACAACCCGAAAGGAAGTGTGATAAATTGGTTCAACCCATACTGAGTGGAGAAGGCCGTTTTTTCCTTAGACACTGGAGGAAGGGGAATCTGCCAATAGACCTTGGTTAAATCCAGCGTTGTGTAAAAGCGAGCAGTGCTTAGCCGATCCAGGAGTTTGTCGACCCGGGGCATTGGATAAGCATCGAATTTGGACACCTCGTTCACCCTGCAGTAGTCCACACAGAACCGGATTGACCCGTCGGACTTACGTACCAGCACGACAGGGCAACACCAGTCACTGGTGGACTCTTCTATCACTCCCATCTCTAGCATAGCCTGAAGCTCCGCCTGAACAATTTTCCTCTTGTGTTCAGGCAGCCGATAGGGCCGTGAACGAATGGCCACGCCCGGGGGCGTTTCTATGCGGTGGTGTATGAGAGAGGTGCGCCCTGGCAGCGGAGAGAACACGTCGGCAAACTGCCTTTGCAACAAAGCAACGTCTGCTCTCTGGTCCAGTGAGAGATTGTCGCCACAACAGACCGGGGCTAATTTGTTGCTTTTAATGACCTCCGGTCCCAACTCATCTCTCTCAATCACCGTGGTGGCCAGTGTGGAGGAAACTTCTGTGTAGCAATGCTTTGGGAGTCACCGACTCAGAAAGGAGACACGGGATGAGCAGGAGTTCTGATGTCAAACACTGAGATTTAATACAAGCATCGGCCGGAGAAATTCACATCACAAGTCACACAGTCAAAGATTCTGACTGCACGGGTGGATTGCCATGTCAAATCTGAATCAGCCTATCTCTCGACTAGACCTTTTAACCAGTTTACAGAGAGTCAACCCACGTAGGAGGAAGGAAAAGTATCTGTGAACACCTGGAGGCACTGAATCACTTTATCTGACTATATGGCTCTTGTGACCGAGAGTTGACCGGTCATAAAACTATTAATGTCAACAATAGCTAAAACTTCCCACTCCCCAGGACAGATAACAGACTTAGGGTTGGTCGTAAAACGTCAACAGGCCGAAAGGTCAAATATCCTAAGTAAAGGTAAAATGATTCTCTAACAGCCAGAGAAACAGACGCCACTTCCCTCCATGCTTTCAGGAGGTTAAGGTGGTAAATCTGTGTTGCTCCCCCCCTGTCAGAACGCACCACCTCATAATCTACGCCCCCCACTCTTCATGTGACCACGAAGGGTCCTTGCCACTTGGTGAGTAGTTTAGAGCCAGAGGATGGGAGAAATACGAGCACTTGATCTCCCGGTGAAAATGGTCTCAGTTTCGACCCTCTGTTGTGCAGGCGCTGCTGACATTCCTGAGCCTGGAGCAAATTCTTATTAGATTCTGTTGGTTTCTGTCAGAGTGTAAATAAACCAACCCACTGCTATAATCACACTCTCGACCTTGTTCTGACTTATGGTATTGAAATTGAGCAACTATTAGTCGAACCGCATAATCCTGCTTTATCCGACCATTTCTTAGTAACTTTTGAAGTACTGTTACTAGACTCCAAAGCATTAGTCAAAAGCTCCTGCAGCAGAAACCTATCTGTTAGTGCTATAGCCAAATTTAAGGAAGAGATTCCACCAATACTTAACTCGATAGCATGTCTGCATGTAGGGGAGGAAACTTATACAAAATGTACACCACCCCAAATTGATCATGTTGTTGATAGTGCTACAGATGCGCTGCGAATAAAATTAGACTCTGTTGCTCCTTTGAAAAAGAAGAAAATAAAACAACATAGATTAGCTCCATGGCATAATGCCGAAACCCGCAAAATAAAGCAAAAGTCGAGACAACTTGAAAGGATATGGCGTTCCACTAAACTTGAAGAATCTCGTTTAATTTGGCATATTACTCTCAATGAATATAAGAAAGCACTGCGTAAAGCGAGAGCAGCCTACTACTCTTCATTAATAGATGAGAATAAGAATAATGCAAGATTTCTTTTCAGCACTGTAGCCAGGCTGACAGAGAGCCACAGCTCGATTGAGCCTTCTATTCCCATAGCACTCAGTAGTAATGATTTTATGTGCTTTTTTAACGATAAAATTGTTACTCTTAGAAACAAAATTAATGACCTCTTGCCTTTGACCAGTATAGTGTTATCAACAGCTCCCGGAAACCTAAGTTCTAATATTACACTAGATAGTAAACTAGAATGCTTTTCAGCCATTAACCTTGAACAATTAAATTCAATGATTCTCTCTTCTAAACCATCAACGTGTATGTTAGACCCAATTCCAACTAAGCTGTTGAAGGAAGTTTTTCCATTAATTAGCACTTCTTTATTAAATATTATGAATATGTCTTTATTATCAGGCTATGTTCCACAATCATTCAAAGTAGCAGTGATAAAACCGCTTCTTAAAAAGCACAACCTCGATCCAGAGGTTTTAGCCAATTATAGACCTATTTCTAATCTTCCGTTCCTCTCAAAAATTCTTGAGAAAGCAGTCGCTAAACAGTTGTGTGATTACTTAAAAAACAATGATTTATTTGAAGATTTTCAGTCTGGCTTTAGAACACATCATAGCACAGAGACAGCTCTGGTTAAAGTCACAAATGACATTCTAATAGCCTCCGACAAGGGACTTGTCTCTATTCTTGTTTTGCTCGATCTCAGTGCTGCATTTGATACTATCGATCATGATATCTTATTGCAAAGACTAGAGCACTTAGTTGGCATACAGGGAATTGCTTTAGGCTGGTTTAGGTCCTATCTATCTGAACGCTCTCAGTTTGTACGTGTCAATGATGAATCTTCCACGCAAACCAAAGTTAGCCATGGAGTGCCACAGGGCTCAGTGCTCGGACCTATTTTGTTCACATTATATATGCTTCCGTTAGGCAATATTATAAGGAATCATTCTGTAAATTTTCATTGTTATGCAGATGATACTCAACTATATTTATCAATCAAGCCTGATGAAATTAATCATCTAAATAAAATTCAAGACTGCCTCAAGGACTTAAAAACGTGGATGACCTTAAACTTTTTGATGTTAAACACGACCAAAACTGAAGTTATTGTACTTGGCCCGAAGAATCTACGAAACAAATTATCTAAAGATATACTAACTATGGATGGCTTTAATTTGGCCTCCAGTGAGACTGTAAGGAATCTTGGTGTTATATTTGATCAGGATTTATCCTTTAACGCCCACATAAAATCAATTTCAAGGACCGCCTACTTCCATCTACGTAACATTGCAAAAATCAGGCATATCTTGCCTCAAAACGATGCAGAGAAACTAGTCCATGCATTTGTTACTTCAAGGCTGGATTATTGTAACTCTTTATTATCAGGGTGTACCAAGAAGTCAGTCAAGTCGCTTCAGCTGATTCAAAATGCTGCAGCTTGTGTACTAACCAGAGTTAGGAAAAGGGACCACATTACTCCTGTTCTGGCTGCCTTACACTGGCTCCCTATAGAACACAGGATAGAATTTAAAATTCTTCTTCTCGCCTACAAAGCCCTTAATGGGCAGGCGCCATCTTACCTTAAAGAACTCATTATACCCTACTGTCCTACTAGGGCATTGCGTTCCAAGAATGCAGGGTTGTTGGTTGTTCCTAGAGTCTCTAAAAGTACAATGGGAGCCAGAGCCTTTTCTTATCAAGCTCCACATTTGTGGAATCAGCTTCCAGTTTGTGTTCGGGCGGCAGACACCCTATCCGTTTTTAAGAGTGCGCTTAAGACCTTCCTTTTTGATAAAGCTTATAGTTAGGGCTGATTAGATTCAGCCCCTAGTTTTGCTGATATAGGCTTAGTTTGTCGGGGGACATCTTACTTCTTCCTTCTCTCTGTCTATACCTGTGTACTCTCATGTTCCGATTAACCCAGCTTCCCCAAATTTCTTTCTTTTTGGTGTCTATATACGCTGGGATCCGGAGTCATGGATGATCCTGCGGTCCTGTGTCCTACATCGCGAGCCCTGGATCTTGAGTCGTGGCTGTGGTCATGGATCATAGGTCCTGGATGGATATCCTCGTGGTTTCATCTTCCTATTATACACACATGCATTTCCAAACATTTGGACTACCTATGTTGCAAATGTATTATCTTTTCAATTTACACACGGCATCTATTGCACGTCTGTCCGTCCTGGGAGAGGGATCCCTCCTCTGTTGCTCTCCCTGAGGTTTCTCCCATTTTTCCCTTTAAAACTGTGGGTTTTCTTTGGAAGTTTTTCCTTGTACGATGTGAGGGTCTAAGGACAGAGGGTGTCGTATTGTCATACTGATATTCTGTACAAACTGTGAAGTCCACTGAGACAAATGTAACATTTGTGATATTGGGCTATATAAATAAATATTGATTGATTGATTGATTGATTGAATTCTCCCGTGATATCTGCCCCAGTGAGTGGAGTTTTGCTCGCAGGTCCATAACGTACTGTATTTCGTTTTTACTGGTGCTTGGACCCTCCTCCCAGTTTTCCTTAACTAGGTCCAAAACACCCCGGGGCTTCCTGCCAAATAACAGCTCAAAGGGGGATAATCCCGTGGAAGACTGGGGCACCTCCCGCACTGCAAACAACAGAGGATCTAGCCATTTATCCCAATTACGACTATCTTCGTGAACGAACTTACGAACCATGTTCTTTAGTGTTTTATTGTTCTTTAGTGTTCCACCAGGCCGTCGGTCTGATGATGGTAAACACTAGTCCGGATTGAATGGACGCCCAATAGTTCATACAGCTCGTGTAGTGTGCGTGACATAAACTGTGTGCCCTGGTCAGTCAGGATCTCTTTCGGTATCCCGACTCGGGAGATAATGTGAAACAGTGCCTGCGCGATGCTCTTTGCAGACATATTACGCAACGGCACTGCCTCGGGATATCGCGTTGCATAATCCACTAGGACTAGTACAAAGCGATATCCCTGTGCACTCCGGTCTAATGGCCCGATGAGGTCCATACCAACTCTCTCAAAAGGCACCTCAATCAATGGTAACGGGCGCAAAGGCGCTCTGGGGGTGGCCAGCGGGTTAACCAGCTGACATTCACGGCAAGATGCACACCACCGCTTCACATCTGCGCGAATGCCCGGCCAATACAATCGGGCCATTATCCGGATCCGGTGTAGTGATTTGTCGTACCCTAGGTGACCTGACATGGGGTTATAATGAGCCGCCTGGAAAACCATTTCCTGACGGCTTTTTGGCACCAACCACTGGGTATTTATATCTCCTGTCTGTGTGTCACGGCTTACATGATACAGCCTGTCCCTAACCACCGTAAAGTGTGGGTGAGTGAATGCTGCTTTTGGGTGTAGCTGGGAGCCATCAATACTCACCATCTGGTCGAAGGCGTGCTGAAGGGTCTCGTCCCTCGACTGTTCGAGGGGGAAATCCTCCACGGGAAACACCAGCGGGGCCAGAGGGACCTCCGCGGCCCCCTCCGTGTCCGTTTCCCCGTCGACGTTGTCAGCCACCTCCGACTCTCCACTAAACACAGCACACAACTCACATTTCCCTGCCGTCCGTGAACGCACCCCCATAGCCCCCGCTAGCTTAGCAAACCCCGGCCAATTCGTTCCCAAAATCAGAGTGTGCGTAAGGCGAGTGCTAACTCCAGCCCTGACTCTGTGCTTTTTCCACTTATAAGACATTTCCAGCGTCACCTCCGGGTACTGGTGTATATCCCCATGCACACACCTCACCTTCACCCACGATGCTTCAATCAATGCCCCAGGCCGAACCAAACGCTGATGGATCATCGTCTGATTACAGCCCGTGTCCATCAGAGCCTTGTGTGTACCCCCCTGTATACATACCGGTATACGGTATGTCCCTTCCAAATCAGGGGAGGCAACTGGCGGTCCCGCAACCCGGACCAGCTGTCCGACCTCCATGAGAGGACACTCCCGTTGGAAGTGGCCAGGCTGCCCGCACCGCCAGCAATCCTGCCCTGGCATCTGAGGAGCCCCCCGTGGTGCCGGACGACCAGAAGCGTAGGCCGGACCCTGGGGAGAGATAAAAACAGGAGGGTAAGGTAGGGCTTGGGGGGGAAGTGTCGTGGCTGCGGGGTTGGGGCCGTGTGGTGGTGGTCCTCCTCCGGCCACCCGCACGCCGCCGCTGTGCCCTCAAAGATGTCCAGGTATGCCTCCGGATCGTCCTCTGCCGTCAATTTCTGGAGGGCAATCGAAGGCGGTCGGGACGGGTTGGTCGCGGGATCGGCCACCCGGGCGGCCGGACGCTGCAGCAGCTACCGTAGGAGAGCCTGGTCCTTGCGGTGGCTCGAGGCGATCCCGAGCAGAGCCTTGCTCTGCTGTCGCTGCAATGCCGCGGTGGTCTCCTGCATGTGGGCGAGACGTTGGAGGGCCTGACCCAGTGGGGTTTCTCCTTCCGACATGATTGTCCCTGTTCAGGCGCCACTGTGAGCCTCTCCGCCCACATAGGGTTCAAAGAGGGACGGAAAGAGCAGGGTTTGGGTTGAACACAGGCGTTTATTAGCACCAAAACAAAGTACACAACACGGGATGCAAAATGTTGCCCGTGTGGGATCCTTCACAGGTCCTCTGGCGACCTTCCAGGATCCCGCCTACTGCAAGACAGACCAGAACCAGGTTACCACATGCTTTTATTCAGTGACTGATTACCTGATTCCGATCAGCTGTCTGGCCTCCGGCCGAGCCACTCCCTTCACTCCAGCAGTCGAAGCCCTAACCACACCCCGCTGCCAGACAGAGTCTTCACAGAATACGTTTGGGGAACAAAATCAAGCTTTTTAAAAGGCGAGTGGATTTTGGCAGGCAGTGAGTGCGGACCTACGATTGAACGATAAAAAGAACAGCTCTCACCAAGTACGACTTGGTTCCCCTCGTTCGTACCAAAGAGCCGTTCAAAAGAATCGGCTCGTTCGCGACTGACACATCACTCGAATTTACAGCAGGACAACCAATCAGCTCCTGTCTTCACAGTAACTCGCAGAGACGGCTCAAGGTGCTTCTTTCATTTAACCCTTCACATTCAAACAGAAACTGAACAGGCAGATTCGAAGGATTTATTTCTTTGGAAATGTTATTTTAAATACAATTAAATCAAGTTATTTTGGTAAAACTAATGAAAAATATAACTAAAAAAATATATATTAAAAATTGTTTTTAAATATTATTTTGTAGAATATCTTAGGCCCTCACAGAGGGCCTAGAGGGCCCTGACGGCTCGCCACTGGTAAAATGTCACTTGTTTTGCATCTCAAAGCTTTTAGTCCACTATCCCATCATTCAAGGGTGGTTTTCACTATAAGTAATGTTGTTGTTTTTGGACGGACACTATAATTTACATTTTTTTACTATGTTAAATCTGAATTTACTTTAAATTAAAAAAAATCTTTATTGATTCTGACTTTTCTACATCCAACTCACAGGTTTATCATTGCTTTGAGAAAAAAGATGATTAATTTACCCCTTTTTGAAGTGAAGTCATTTGTTCTGGGAATGTCCTTTTCGAGAACTCAGATGGTGTGTTCAGGGATAATAATAGATGGTGTGTTCAGGGGTATTATTAATGACAGATGGTGTGTTCAGGGGTATTATTAATGACAGATGGTGTGTTCAGGGGTATTATTAATGACAGATGGTGTGTTCAGAGATAATAGTAGATTGTGTGTTCAAGGATAACAGTAGATGGTGTGTTCAGGGTCTGTCCAGAGGGCTATGTGTGTCTGAAGGCTGGCAGGAACCCTAACTATGGATACACCAGCTACGACTCGTTCGGATGGGCCTTCCTGACTCTCTTCAGACTGATGACTCAGGACTTCTGGGAAAACCTCTTCCAGCTGGTCAGTGACTCCTGATAGGCTGAGGGCAGCAGGAAAGACCTACATGGTGTTATTCGTGGTGGTGATGTTCCTGTCTGTCTCTCACCTGTCTGTCTCTTACCTATCTGTCTCTGACCTGTCTGTCTCTGACCTGTCTGTGTCCCACCTGTCTGTCTCTCACCTGTCTGTCTCTGACCTCTCTGTCTCTGTCCTGTCTGCCTCTCACCTGTCTGTCTCTGACCTGTCTGTGTCTCACCTGTCTGTCTCTACCTGTCTGTCTCTCACCTGTCTGCCTCTCACCTGTCTGTCTCTCACCTGTCTGCCTCTCACCTGTCTGTCTCTGACCTGTCTGTGTCTCACCTGTCTGTCTCTACCTGTCTGTCTCTCACCTGTCTGCCTCTCACCTGTCTGTCTCTCACCTGTCTGCCTCTCACCTGTCTGTCTCTGACCTGTCTGTGTCTCACCTGTCTGTCTCTACCTGTCTGTCTGCAGACCCTGAGGGCAGCAGGGAAGACCTACATGGTCTACTCTCCTGTCTGTCTCTCACCTGTCTGTGTCTCACTTGTCTGTCTCTCTCCCTGTCTGTCTCTACCAGTCTGTCTCTGACCTGTCTGCCTCTCACCTGTCTGTCTCTACCTGTCCGTCTGCAGACCCTGAGGGCAGCAGGGAAGACATACATGGTGTTTTTCGTGGTGGTGATCTTCCTGGGCTCCTTCTACTTGATAAACCTGATCCTGGCCGTGGTGGCGATGGCGTACGCTGAGCAGAACGAGGCAACGCGGGCCGAGAACCAGAAGAAGGAGGATGAGTACCAACAGATCCTGGACCTGCTGAGGACCAGGGAGGAGGAGGTGAGATACACACCTGTCTACCTGTCTGTTATCTGTACCTGTCTCTTTGTTACCTGTTTTTCTGTTACCTGACCCTCCACCTGTCTCTTGTTACAGCAGGCAGCCTGCAGGGCAGCGCTCTCAGAAAAGCAGGATTCAGAGAATAACTCATCAGAGATAAAGAGCCATGAAGAAGAACACAATGCCATGGAAGGTAAACACACACACACACACACACACACACACACACACACACACACACACACACACACACCCACACAAACATAAACACACATCTCACCTGTCCTCAGACCTGCATACACACAACATCTCACCTGTCGTCAGACCTGCAGACACACAACATCTCACCTGTCCTCAGACCTGCAGACACACAACATCTCACCTGTCCTCAGACCTGCAGTCACACAACATCTCACACACCACACAGGCTTCTGTTTAGTAAAAACGGACCCCCTGTTGTGTTTTCTGACCCCCTGCTATGTTTACTGACCCCCTGCTGTGTGTATCAGACTTCGCTGAGGACCAGAGGCCATGTCCACCATGTTGGTACGTCTTCTCCGACGTCTTCCTGAAGTGGAACTGCTGTAGCTGCTGGCGGTGGCTCAAGCTGTGGCTCTACACCATCGTCATGGACCCGTTTGTGGACCTTGGGATCACCATCTGCATCGTCCTCAACACCGTCTTCATGGCCATGGAGCATTACCCCATGACGGAGGAGTTTGAGGAGCTGCTGAGCATTGGGAACCTGGTGAGTGGAACACAAGAGTCCCTTAGTATCAGCAGTCTCCCTGCATGGGCAGTAACTATGTGTCCAGCAGGGGGCAGTAACATCTGTCTGTCTCCAGCAGGGGGCAGAAACATCTGTCTCCAGCAGGGGGCAGTAACATCTGTCTGTCTCCAGCAGGGGGCAGTAACATCTGTCTGTCTCCAGCAGGGGGCAGTAACATCTGTCTGTCTCCAGCAGTGGGAAGTAACATCTGTCCGTCTCCAGCAGGGGGCAGTAACATCTGTCTCCAGCAGGGGGAAGTAACATCTGTCTGTCTCCAGCAGGGGGCAGTAACATCTGTCTGTCTCCAGCAGGGGGCAGTAACATCTGCCACCAGCAGCCTGATGACCTCTCATTTCTTACCTCTGATTTCTGACCCTTGATTTCTGACCTCTGATTTCTGTCCTCTCTTAGGTATTCACAGGGATCTTCACGGCGGAGATGGTGCTCAAGCTTCTGGCCATGGACCCCTACTACTACTTCCAGGTTATACTTCCCGTTGTTCAACAGACTTCCTGTTGTTCAGCAGACCTCGGCCCAATTCCAAACCACCCCCTACACCCTACCCCTACACACTACCCCTCCGTTTGCTTGTTCACGCGGAGGGTCCACCACATTAAGTGCTGTTCCAAACCAACGAGTGTGGAAGGGGAGTGGGCTATTAAGCCCTCAAACAGCCAGTCTGCAGCGGTCGTGACTTCACCTGCTGCACTACCTGACCGGACTCAACGCTGTTTGTGTCCGTCAGGAACAAAGCTGTTTACTAACTTTTCCGTCGAAACATTCACTGATAAACTGCACAACAACAGCTATTTAATATTTTCATACAGATGTTAACAACTTCATGGTTACCTCGTATTTGTTGAAACTTTTACATTTATTCATGTCTAGTCTAGAAAACGGTAAAAGTTGTGTATATTTACATGAACTTTTGCTAAAACTAAGCAGCTTATAAACATCGGATTTTAAAACAGAAATATGTTTAAAAAAAATATATGCAATAAAAGATTTTTAAAGTTTTATTTTTGTTATTTTTAATCCAAGAGATGCTGATTTGAAACCGACTTACTTCCTGTTGGTCAGCTGACGGGATCAGGGGTTTTCCCCTTGACAGAGAGTTCCCCTGCTGCTCTACTTAACCGCCCAAATCTTTAATTACGTATTTTTGTTTAAAATCTGAGGTTTATAAGCTGCTTGGTTTTTAAAACAGTCCTTCGCATGAGTCTGCCACGGAGTGGAAGTGGGTAGGGTATGGTTTGGAATTGGGCCGAAGTCAGGACCAATGCAGACTCGCTGTTGGAGGGCAAAAGTAAATATATGTATTATTTATTTAAACATGACTGATGACTGACAGCTGTTGCCATGGTTGCAGGTGGGCTGGAACATCTTTGACAGCATCATCGTCACCATGAGTCTGGTGGAGCTCGGACTGGCCAACGTCCAGGGACTGTCTGTACTGCGCTCCTTCAGACTGGTCTGCACCTGTCTGTCTGTTTGTCTGTCTGTCTGTCTGTCTGCACTACTCTCACCTGTCTCTCCCCTGTCTCTCCACTGTCTCTCCCATGTCTCTCCCCTGCCTCTCACCTGTCTCTCACCTGTCTCTCACCTGTCTCTCACCTGTCTCTCCGCTGTCTCTCCCCTGTCTCTCCCCTGTCTCTCCCCTGTCTCTCCCCTGTCCCTCACCTTTCTCACCCCTGTCTCTCACCTGTCTCTCCCCTGTCTCCCTGTCTTCAGATGCGGGTCTTTAAGCTGGCTAAGTCGTGGCCCACACTGAACATGCTGATAAAGATCATTGGTAACTCTGTGGGTGCTCTGGGGAACCTGACGCTGGTCCTGGCCATCATTGTCTTCATTTTCGCGGTGGTTGGGATGCAGCTGTTTGGGAAGAACTACAAAGAGTGTGTCTGCCGTATAGACAAAGACTGTGTACTCCCCCGATGGCACATGACGGACTTCTTCCACGCCTTCCTCATCATCTTCAGGGTCCTGTGTGGGGAGTGGATCGAGACCATGTGGGACTGCATGGAGGTCTCGGATCAGACCATGTGTCTCATCGTCTTCATGATGGTGATGGTCATTGGAAACCTGGTGGTGAGTCAGAAGAACTAAAGCCATAGATTAGATTCAATTTTTATTGTCAGTCGGCGCAGTTACAGAGATTGAAGATACAACCAGTTCACTACGGAATGGTGTTATGCAATAATGTCTTCGGGGGGAGTTGGTCCCGGGTCAGTCTGAACCAGCCCTCACTATTGGGGCTTTCAGACCAACGCGGTTCCTGGGCCGGTTCAGAGCTAGAGCCTGAAAAGCACCGGTTTTTCAAGTTCACACCGCAGCGGAGCCGGCTCTAAGCTCCAAAACCCGGTGCTTTTCAAGCACCAAAATTGTTTCGGTCTAGAAGCAAGAACCGCTTACGTCGGAGGCGGAGGCGGGGGTAGGGGCAGGGGCGGGATCAACCTGAGCAATAACAGTTTATGGCGAGTACGGCAAATTAAATTTGTAACAAGCAAAGTGACTAGAACGCAACCACACACTTATTAAAAAAAAAAAACTTGATAAAGTCAGGCAACACTAACCCTATTTAGAGAGAATGGACGTCCATTCTCGGGAGACGTCTGACAGTGGTGCAGTTACCCAAAGTGACAGACCTAATTTTACCTCTATTTAGAGGCAATGGACTTCCACTCTCGGGAGAGCCCCAAACGACGGACTGTAAGCAGGGTCCCACACTCAAAGGCACCCAGAGATCCAGGGTGAAACACATGGCTTTCTTACCCAGGAATAAGTGTGTGAAAGCTGGGTAAAAGTTATGTGAATACAGGGAGACAGCAGCAGCGGGCTGTAACACAGAGGTACACAACGATGTGTACACTGGGTCATTCAGAAAGTGCTATTTCTGAATAAATAGCACATTCTGAACATATGTCAAACAGAGATTCCTATTAAAAGTTATCAATTAATAGCAAGATTTGACATGGGCAAAGAGGCTATTTCACAGGACACAGGCTATGTCAGACTTCCATGAAATACACCGGGAAAAGCACCTCTCTGTGGCGGCTCACAGAGCCCCAAATGACGAACTAAGCAGCTCCAGCATCTCTCCCTGACATGCGTACTTCCATAACCTCGCGCACCTTGGGTCCCCGGGCCCCCGGACTTAAGCACTCCCCCACGGACTAAACCCAGATGATCACACCCTCAAGAACCTCGTGCCCCTGGTACTCTTAAAGGGGGTGGATTTTGCGGTGCTTTACCGTCCTCCCATCGGCATCCATATTCGGCCTTATTCACAGCACCACCCACCCTCCTGTGGAGGATGTTCTCATGGCCCTGGTAACACTTAAAGGTGGTGGATTTTGTGGTGCTTTACTGTCCGCACACCAGCATCAATATTCGGCCTTATTCACAGCACCACCCACCATCCTGTGGAGGATGTTCTCATGCTCCTGGTAACCCTTTAAATAGTCTGATACTACCACTGCACTTTACAAGCCAGAAATAATGTTTAAATTGTCGGGAAAAGAGTTTGAAGCTCTCTTGGAGAAGGACAGAATATGTCCATTTCCAGGAGAGCTTCAATGTTAAATCATATCTTGCAAAATGACAGGCTAAAAACCAGGAATAAGTGTTTCAAAGGCGGTGAAAAGTTGTTTAAAATAGTCTTATACTTCCAGGGCGCATCACTATATTTTACAAGACAGGGAAGGTGTCTGAATCCTGGGTAAACTTTGTTTAAATAGTATGGTACCTCCAGGGCGCATCACCGCATTTTACAAGCCAGGGAAGGTGCCTGAATCCTGGGTAAACATTGTTTAATTGTTTAAGTGTTTTTAAACGTGTGAAAACAGTGTTTTGTCACTTTCAAAACTCTCCTGTCATTGACCGGATAAATTGGGTCGATGTTGTATTCAATCTGACCGTTAATATTCCAGTGAGACGAAGTACGTACAATGACCGGAGTGATCACATGTTAATTTTGTCCCAATGCCGGAGCATTCCCTAACCAGGCTTCGTGTGATTCTGTTTATTTGTACCTTACTTTGACCATCCGTTTGCTGTTATTGATCATTGTGGAGAGCAGGCAGACGTTTAGTTTTGTATTAAAGCAGCTATCGGATGGAATCAATACATGGGCTGCACAGGTTGTCATGAATCATGTTACATTACATTACATTGCATTTGGCTGAGGCTTTTATCCAGAGCGACTTACAATAAGTGCATTCGACCAAGAAGATACAAACTAGAAGAAAACAGAATCATATAAGTACATCAGGTTTCATAGATCCAAAACATTTCAAGTGCTACTCAACTGGCTTTAGATAAGCCAGTCCTTTATTAGTATATAAGTGCTTTGTTAGTAATTCTATCGCTCGAAGTGGAGTCGAAAGAGATGAGTTTTCAGTCTGCGCCGGAAGATGTGCAAGCTATCTGCTGTCCTGATGTCAATGGGGAGCTCATTCCACCATTTTGGAGCCAGGATAGCAAACCCACATGTTTTTGCTGATGGGAACTTGGGTCCCCCTCGCAGTGCGGGTGCAGCGAGTCGTTTGGCTGATGCAGAGCGGAGTGCACGTGCTGGGGTGTACAGTTTAACCATGTCCTGGATGTAGGAAGGCCATTCGCAGCATGGTACGCAAGTACCAGTGTCTTGAAGTGGATTCTAGCAGTTACTGGAAGCCAGTGAAGGGAGCGGAGGAGCGGAGTGGTGTGGGAACATTTAGGAAGGTTGAAGACCAGACGAGCAGCTGCATTCTGGATGAGCTGCAGAGGTCGGATGGCACATGCAGGTAGACCAGCCAGGAGGGAGTTGCTGTAGTCTAGGCGTGAGATGACGAGAGCCTGGACCAGAACCTGCGTGGCTTTCTGGGTCAGCTGGGGACGTATCTTCCTGATGTTGTAAAGCGTGTATCTGCAGCAGCGGGTTGTAGCAGCGATGTTTGCAGTGAAGGACAGGTTGTTATCTAGGGTCACACCCAGATTCCTTGCAGTCTGAGTCGGGGAAACCACAGAGGTGCCGATGTTGATTGTTAGGTCAAGAGTGGGACAATCTTTTCCCGGAAGGAAAAGCAGTTCAGTCTTGTCAAGGTTGAGCTTGAGGTGATGAGCAGACATCCACTGTGAGATGTCAGCTAGACAAGCAGAGATGCGTGCAATGACCTGGGTCTCTGAGCGGGGAAAGGACATAATTAATTGGGTGTTGTCAGCGTAGCAGTGGTATGAAAAACCATGCGGGTTAATGACCGATCCGAGCGAGTTTGTGTACAGAGAGAAGAGGAGGGGACCAAGAACAGAACCCTGAGGGACTCCTGTAGTTAATTGACAAGGGTCGGACTCGGACCCTCTCCAAGTTACCCTGTAGGTACGGTCTTTGAGGTATGAGGTGAGGAGGGAAAGTGCAGAGCCTGAAACTCCAAGTTCTTGGAGAGTGCGAAGGAGGATCTGATGATTCACCGTGTCGAATGCAGCAGACAGGTCCAACAGGATGATGACAGAGGAGAGGGAGGCTGCTTTAGCAGTGTGCAGTTCCTCAGAGACAGCAAGGAGGACAGTTTCTGTTGAGTGACCTGCCTTGAAACCAGACTGGTGTGGATCCAGAAGGTTGTTCTTTTGGGGATAACAGGAGAGTTGTTTAAAGACGGCGTGTTCAAGTGTTTTAGAAAGGAACAGGAGGAGAGAGAAAGGCCTGTAGTTTATAACTTCCTAGCATAGCCTGATAATAAAGACATATTCATAATATTTATTAAAGAAGTGCTAATTAATGGAAAAACTTCCTTCAACAGCTTAGTTGGAATTGGGTCTAAGATACACGTTGATGGTTTAGAAGAGAGAATCATTCAATTTAATTGTTCAAGGTTTATGGCTGAAAAGCATTCTAGTTTACTATCTAGTGTAATATTAGAACTTACGTTTCTGGGAGCTGTTGATAACACTATACTGGTCAAAGGCAAGAGGTCATTAATTTTGTTTCTAAGAGTAACATATATGATCAATTTGGGGTGGCTTACATTTTTTATAAGTTTCCTCCCCTACGTGCAGACATGCTATCGAGTTAAGTATTGGTGGAATCTCTTCCTTAAATGTGGCTATAGCACTAACAGATAGGTTTCTGCTGCAGGAGCTTTTGACTAATGCTTTGTAGTCTAGTAACAGTACTTCAAAAGTTACTAAGAAATGGTCGGATAAAGCAGGATTATGCGGTTCGACTAATAGTTGCTCAATTTCAATACCATAAGTCAGAACAAGGTCGAGAGTGTGATTATAGCAGTGGGTTGGTTTATTTACACTCTGACAGAAACCAACAGAATCTAATATAGAGTTAAATGCAACAGTAAGGCTATTTTTATCATCGTCAACATGAATATTAAAGTCATCTACGATAATTACTTTATCTGTTTTAAGAACCAAAGTTGATAAAAACTCAGAGAATTCTGATAAGAATTCTGAATAAGGACCTGGTGTGAAATGATGACATGCGGCTATACATGTCATCATTGATCAGATTGGGGAGGGAACCAGAGAAGATTAGGGTGTCCGACATTATTTTAGCATAACTACACTCTTCTACATTCAACTCACAGGTTTATCATTGCTTTGAGAAAAAAGATTATTAATGTATCCCTTTTAAAAGTGAAGATATAGTCATTTGTTCTGGGAATGTCATTGTTGAGCCTGAGACCTGAAAAACAGGCTTGGGGCTTAACTGACTAACTGTGTTCCGGTTCTTGCTTCAGGTCCTTACTGTGTTCCTGTTCTTGCTTCAGGTCCTTACTGTGTTCCGGTTCTTGCTTCAGGTCCTAACTGTGTTCCTGTTCTTGCTTCAGGTCCTAACTGTGTTCCGGTTCTTGCTTCAGGTCCTAACTGTGTTCCGGTTCTTGCTTCAGGTCCTTACTGTGTTCCTGTTCTTGCTTCAAGTCCTAACTGTGTTCCTGTTCTTGCTTCAGGTCCTTGCTGTGTTCTGGTTCTTGCTTCAGGTCCTAACTGTGTTCCTGTTCTTGCTTCAGGTCCTAACTGTGTTCCGGTTCTTGCTTCAGGTCCTTACTGTGTTCTGGTTCTTGCTTCAGGTCCTTACTGTGTTCCTGTTCTTGCTTCAAGTCCTAACTGTGTTCCTGTTCTTGCTTCAGGTCCTTACTGTGTTCTGGTTCTTGCTTCAGGTCCTTACTGTGTTCCTGTTCTTGCTTCAGGTCCTAACTGTGTTCCGGTTCTTGCTTCAGGTCCTTACTGTGTTCCTGTTCTTGCTTCAGGTCCTAACTGTGTTCCGGTTCTTGCTTCAGGTCCTTTCTGTGTTCCTCTTCTTGCTTCAAGTCCTAACTGTTTTCCTGTTCTTGCTTCAGGTCCTTACTGTGTTCCTGTTCTTGCTTCAAGTCCTAACTGTGTTCCTGTTCTTGATTCAGGTCCTTACTGTGTTCCTGTTCTTGCTTCAAGTCCTAACTGTATTCCTGTTCTTGCTTCAGGTCCTTACTGTGTTCCTGTTCTTGCTTCAGGTCCTTACTGTGTTCCGCTTCTTGCTTCAGGTCCTAACTGTGTTCCTGTTCTTGCTTCAGGTCCTTACTGTGTTCCTGTTCTTGCTTCAGGTCCTTACTGTGTTCCTGTTCTTGCTTCAGGTCCTAACTGTGTTCTGGTTCTTGCTTCAGGTCTTAACTGTGTTGAAAGTATCATCTCCTTTTTCTCTCGCCTGGTCATTTTATATTTGTGTTACTTCCCTTTGGTTCCCCTAGCCCAGTAGGAAATGTAACAAATGGGGATAAATAACTTAATTCCTGGGGTTATAAGTGGTTTTAAAATAGCAATTTTAGCTGAGTATGGCACTTTTCGAATTTGAGACTTTTTTAGGCTGTCCTTCTTATGAGCAGCGAGACCGGTGTCTTAAGGACAATTTGTATGAGATAGCACAACATTTCAGTCTCACAGTGGCAAAACAGTTATTAAAAAAAGAATGAAAGGCTTTGTAGGTGGATGAGTTGGTGGAAAGGGGTATTCTGGTGCTGCCTGTACAAGCTGAGTTCGCTGCATTCAATGTCCTGTCTGAAGCTGGGAGACAACAGAAGTCTGAGGCGGAGCCTTCAGTTGCTCATGTAGAGGGTGGTGACGGTGAGGGCGGCGGGCAGTGTGAAGCACCGTCCACGTCACCTCGCTACAATCCATCGTCTCCTGGCAGCCCAGACTCCCGGGAAGGGAGTAAACTTATGGTCCGTCTCGCACGTCTCCAGTTGGAGGCGGCGGATAAGGAGAGGCAGACACAGTTCCAGCTAGAGGTGCGTAGGCTGGAAATTGAGGCAGACAAGGAAGTCAGGATGCGTCAGCTGGAGCTAGACTCACAACTGCGCGCATCTGGTGCTTTTGATTATGCCGGAAGAAACTTGCCATCTCCCTCTCATCCACCTGCCTTTGACATGAGTAGAAACATTACGCTTGTGCCAACCTTCCGTGAGACTGAGGTGGATGCCTATTTTGGTGCCTTCGAGCGCATTGCTACAGCGTTGCGGTGGCCAGCTGAAGTTTGGGCTCTGTTGCTACAGTGTAAACTATATGGAAAAGCTCAGGAAGCAGTTGCGGCTCTTTCGTTAGAGGACAGCCTACAGTATGACTCGGTGAAGGTTGCCATTCTCAGGGTGTATGAATTAGTTCCCGAAGCGTACAGACAGAAGTTTAGACATCATAGGAAGGGTCCTAACCAAACACACGTGGACTTCGCTAGAGAAAGGGAATGTTGTTTACCAAGTGGGTTACGTCATGTAAAGCGGAGGATTATTCTGCTCTGAGGGAATTGATCATGTTGGAGGAGTTCAAGAGATGTTTGCCTGATCGCATTGTTGTATACCTAAATGAGCAACAAGTAAATTCCCTCTCTGCTGCTGTTGTGTTAGCCGATGAATATGTGCTGACGCATAAATCCGTGTTTTCCCCTGTCTTTACTGAGAGGTCACGCCGTGTGTCCGCCGCACCATTTACTGAGCCGTTAAATATGTATAAAGTAACAAGAGAGGAGAAAGAGTGCTTTTACTGTCACCAACCTGGACATGTCATCGCCAACTGTGTAGCTCTGAAGCGTAAAGAACAGCGGCAGAATATGTCCCAGCCAAAAGGCATTGGCCTGATTACACACACACGCGCACAGGCGTTTAAAAGTGACTCTGATGTCTCATTGTCTGATCCTGTGTTTGTGCCGGTGCTTTCAGATGAAGCTGTGTCCGAGGAGAAGCCAGAAATGGTGGCTTCCTCTCCTCATGAGGACATCGTGAGACTAGCGCAACACGCCGGCTCAGACACGCCTCCCGACAGACCGACTCTCCCGGTAATTCGAGAGTGTACACTAGGTTATCAGCTAGTCCTCTTCGTTATGTTGTTAGCTTTACGTTATTTTGAGATTTGTGTGGGATCTAGCTTTTGGCCAATTGTCATGTGTAATTGTTACGATCCCTTCACATTCTGCTCTAGCGTGTACAAGCACAATCAGCGTTTCATGCGATGGGCTCTGATCGTGCGGGACTACAACATAAGACATCCGTCTTAAACAGGGCTCAGAGAATGTGTTGGCAGATGCTTTGTCCAGGTTGGTTTAGTGATGTTCGTGTGTGTTATTAGATAGGGTCATTTGTGTGTTTAGTTTCACAAAACCTGTGGGTTTGTGTCTTAAGGGGGGGAGTGTTACGGCTGCCGCCTTCCTGGTCGTCTTAACTTTATTAACTCTGTTCTGTGTCTATGTAAATGAGCTGTGCGGTTGCTCCGACGTCATTGGCTGCCATCTCCTGGTCCGCCCCCCCCCCCGAAGATTGTGATTGGAGCACGCCGGGCCCGACGCACTCCAATCGCAGCGCACAGACGGCGCACACCTGCTGGAGATTACTTTAAAGCCTGTGACCGACGTTCACTCTGCGGGCTCTGTTATGGGAACAGACGCCTCTTGTTACGTGCTCTTTGTTTGTGTGTTAACAGTGGTTAACTCCTGTGGTATTAGATTTGTCTTAGCATCACTTTGACTGTTGTTCTGTAGTGTCACTGTGTTTGCTTACAGCTCCTTTGTTAGTTGTACCACTGTGATAGTGAGGGTTATTTTGTTTATTGTGTATATTCCTTTGTAGTTGATTAGGCTCCCTTGTTTAGAGTCCTCCTTTTGTTTGCTCCTCAGTTAAACCTACGCCCTTTTGGCCTCTTTGTTTGTTCCCGGCTGTTTGCCTACCGTTTTGTTTAACCTGCTATATAATACAACTTATTATAATTATTACTCTTTCCATACTGGTGTATGTTACTTTCCTCTTCCCCTAGTTGGGACGTAACAACTGTGTTCCTGTTCTTGCTTCAGGTCCTGAATCTGTTCCTGGCCTTGTTGCTGAGCTCTTTCAGCGGGGATAATCTGGCGGCCCCAGAGGAGGAAGGAGAAAACAACTTGCAGATCTCCATAAACCGGATAAACAGGGCTGTGTCCTGGCTGAAGACGTGGGCCTTGGAACAGATCTTTACTTTAATGGGAAAGAAGAACCACGTGAGCCCAGACCTCAGTGGTGAGGGTTTCTCTTTGTTTAAATGTGTGTCATGAGTCTGGATCCCAGATGAGGTCCTGATACTGTGGTATTGTGATCTCTCTGTTAGTGAGGGATGAAGAGGAGGACCAGCAGACCAAGGACTCCTTCAATCTGACATTCATCAACTCTGAACCCCTCGGCTGTAACCGTGGCAACCTGACCAGCAACTACCACAGCCTCCCGTTGCTAAGGGTCCCCATCGCCGAGGCCGAGTCAGACCTCGAGTCGTGGGACAACGACGACGAAGAGGACGACGAAGAGGATGACGAAGAGGACGACGAAGAGGGCTCCCAGGTAATTGTTACTCACCGGTACCGTTTCAGGCCTTCATCTGCATGTGTATATATATATATACTATATACATATATGTATATATATATGTAGTGTATACATATATATATACCCTACCAGTCAAAAGTTTGGACACACCTTCTCATTTTAAGTTTGTTATACATTTAAATGTTTTCTTCTTTGTAGATTAATACTGAAGACACCAAAACTATGAAAGAACACATATGGAATTATCTAGTTAACAAAAAAGTGTTAAGAAAATCCAGAATATGATTTTTATTTTAGATTCTTCAAAACAGCCCCTGTTGCCTTGATTACAGTTTGCTCACTTTGGGCTTCTCTCAGTCAGCTTCATGAGGTCGTCACCTGGAATGGTTTTCTATTAACACGTGGGCCTCGTCAAGAGTCAATGTGTGGAATGACTTGCCTTCTGAATGTGTTTGAGAGCATGAGTTGTGTTGTGCAGAGGTAGGGTTAGTGCACAGTGGAAAGCCCTATTTGACTGCTGCTGTAATCCGTATTATAGCAAGAACCACTCACCTCGAATAATACATCAGAGTTACCTCTACTCAGAGGATCAATACATCAGAGTTACCTCTACTCAGAGGATCAATACATCAGAGTTACCAGCCTCAGAAACCACAAATTAAAGCACCTCAGATAAGAGCCGACATAAATGATCACTAGGGATGGGTACCAAGCCCCGGTATTAAAGGGTCCCCGGGGCTGACTTATTAAAGACTGTGGCACCGTTAAGCTCCGACATTATCGGTATTTTTATCGATACTCAAGACATTTAAAAAATGTATCATGTATTATGCTACACAAACATTATTTTGCAGTTTTAGTGTCGTCAATTTTGTTTCTAATGCTCAAAAAGACAAAAAAATGCGTCTATGATGTATTTTCGATCTTTCCAATCCAGACGAGAGATCTTTCTCCCCCGTCTGTGTGCGAGGGGGCGGGGCAATTCACAATTTGTTTAGTTAACCTTTTTCTTTTTCAAAAGAACCGATACAAGTACCGTTAAAGGACCGGATCGATAATCGGTATCGATAAAAGTAGTAGTACCGTTAAAACCTTAACGATACCCATCCCTAATGATCACAGAGCTCAAGTAGCAGACAAATCTCAGCATCCACTGTTCAGAGGAGACTGTGTGAATCAGGCCTTCATGTTCCTGCAAAGATCCACTGCTGAGGATGAACATCAAGTAGAAGAGAATTGTTTAGGCCCAGAAACACAAGGACTGGAAATTAGAAAGTGGAAATCTGTACTTTGGTCTGATGAGTCCACATTTTTTATTTTTGGTTCCAACCGCCGTGTCTTTGTGAGACGCAGAGAAGGTGAGCGGATGGTTTCTGCATGTGTGGTCCCACCGTGAAGCATGGAGGAGGAGCTGTGATGGGGGGGGCTTTGCTGGTGACACTGTTGGTGATTTATATTTATATATAAATTAGTGCTGTCAAAATTATCGCGTTAACGGCGGTAATTAATTTTTTGAATTAATTGCGTTAAAATATTTAACGCATTTAACGTTTGTGCAGAATGGCCCGCCCCATACGTGCCACCAGTGGCAGCGCCAGGGTATGTCTGGGGTAGGCTACACCCATACCGAGAAATGGCTTAGCCCCACCATGAAAAATGATGTTAAAGTAAGCTAAATAAAGTCCGCCAACTCGCGCGGAGTAAATTGCACAGACAGCAGTTAGTAAGATTGATTTCAGAAGCCACTTGTCTGGAAATACCGAAGACCAGAAACGGTTTTGAAAACTTTTGTCACGTAGTGATCGTCTTCTCAATAGAACATCTTTGATAATGTCGGTGTTGTTGCAGGAAGTCCCGACGGAGAATACTTTTGCTGTAGTACAGGGGTGCACATAACTGGTACGCCGGTAATGTGCGTAATCTGAAACTTGTGTCACAAAGTGCATTTGCGTACCGGCGTACTTGTGAAGCTTTTCCAGAAGGTGGTTAGATCACCGGACGACAGAGTCGGTCTCCGTGTGCACAGACAGGGCTGCTGTTAACGTCGGTCTGTACAACGGCATTGTGCCAAAACTACGCCAACCGGCTGCGGAGGGAGACTTCCCCCCCTTCACTGGAGAACTGCGCTAAAACAGCTGATCACAACGTTCGCACTCTGTGGTCACAAGTACTCCACTAACCCCCCCCCCCCCCGTCGACTTTCCTGAAACCCCCCCGTTGATAGAAATCAACACGTAATGAATTAAGACCCCACGGTTTGATGATTGATAGGTGTGTGTGCTGTCTTTCATTTTGACACGCAGAAAAATGTTATAATAAACATAGATACTGTATGTGAAATGGATATATCCGCCTTCTTTCATGTATCTTTCCATTCCCACAACAATATACATAAATAAATGGCATATTTTGGACATAGTTCGAATGGTGATTAATCATGATTAATTAATTTTTAAGATGTGATTAATCTGATTAAAAATTTTAATCGTTTGACAGCCCTAATATAAATAAAGAACTGATGTGTTTGCAGGGTGACGAGTCGTCTGTGTGCAGCACAGTGCAGAGACTCCCTGATGTTCAGGAGGAAGAGGAGGAAGAAGAGCATGATGAAAACACACCTGAGGACTGCTTCACTGACAGTACGCACACACACGCACACACACACACACACACACACACACACACACACACACACTCACTTGTGTAACCGTTTCAGAAATGATCAGGAAGGTGAATGGGGTTCTGAAAGAGGAAGCGGGGACCTGATGATGTTCATGTGTTTCAGAGTGTTATGGCCGCTGTCCGTTCCTGGACATAGACACATCCGCGGGTCGAGGGAGGGTCTGGGCTGACGTCAGGAGAACCTGCTTCTTCATCGTGGAGCACAACTACTTCGAGACGTTCATCATCTTCATGATCCTGATGAGCAGTGGAGCTCTGGTGAGGATTATTAGATATCCTTATAAATTATTTTAGATTTATATACATTATATGCATGATTGCACATTGTTAGATAGTACATTATTGAATATTGTTAGATCAATTATACATGATTATATAACTGATTGTAAGTTATTATACATTATTATCATATATATTCATGCATCACGTCTTTTACCTTCAGCGTTGATGAAGGTCTGATTTGCATTTTGTTGTTTTTATTTTTACTTTGGGAAGCATGTTCGAAATGTTTTTTGAAACTCTGCTGCCTCGATGCTGATTGGTCTGTCTGATCTGATCCATGACTGAGCAGGTCAGATCTGATTGCTTCTCAGGAGTGCGTGCAGTGTGAATACTAACCTGTGGAGACAAGATGGCCGTCAGTGACCTCAGAGCTGCTAACATGGCTAACAGTGGACTACAAACATGGCTTACAGTGGACTACATACATGGCTGATATTCTGATTACTAACATGGCTGACTCATGTCACTCAGGTGAGATCTTTACAGAGTCCTAATGAAACGCACATTTCTGATACTTACATGTTTAGTTCAGCAGGATAATCTCCACATTTTAACACCACTTTATGATTTCTGAAGTAAGAAGCTAACATTATATAAAGGAACTACAGCACGGTCACATGACTTCACGTCACCACCGCTAAGCTAAAGGAGGCTAATGTTGGGCTATAAAGGAACTACAGCACGGTCACATGACTTCACGTCACCACCGCTAAGCTAAAGGAGGCTAATGTTGGGCTATAAAGGAACTACAGCACGGTCACATGACTTCACGTCACCACCGCTAAGCTAAAGGCGGCTAATATTGGGCTATAAAGGAACTACAGCACGGTCACATGACTTCACGTCACCACCGCTAAGCTAAAGGCGGCTAATATTGGGCTATAAAGGAACTACAGCACGGTCACATGACTTCACGTCACTAATGTTGGGCGTGATAACGTTTAGTCGTCTCATTTAGACATTTGTTATCAACCTCTGTTTTTAAACCCACTGACGTAATTTATGTGGTAGAATAAAACGTTTAAATATCTTCAGCTTCTGTTGACCACAGACCTTTTTTGAGGATAATAACCAAAAACACATTCAGAGAACCAATGACCTCCAGACCAGGGGACACGAAGTGATGACTCATGTCCAGGTTTTAGATCTCATAATGCTGACTCATGTCCAGGGTCTCCTTCCTGCACCTCTATATGGCCAGACTGCTGCATGGGGATGACTGTGTCTCTGTCCAGGCATTCGAGGACATTTACCTGGAGCAGCGGCAGGTCATCAAGACGGTCCTGGAGTACGCAGACCTGGTCTTCACCTACGTCTTTGTGGTGGAGATGCTCCTCAAGTGGGTCGCCTACGGATTCAAGACCTACTTCACCAATGCCTGGTGCTGGCTGGACTTCCTCATCGTGGACGTAAGGATACCTGTCTGTCTCTCAGCTGTTTCTCTGCTGATGTCCTCACCTGTCGGTCTCTCAGCTGTTTCTCTGCTGATGTCCTCACCTGTCTGTCTCTCAGGTGTCTCTGGTGTCTCTGACCGCCAACATCCTGGGATACTCGGAACTCGGAGCCATAAAGTCTCTGAGGACGCTGAGGGCCCTGAGACCCCTGAGGGCCCTGTCCCGCTTCGAGGGCATGAGGGTGTGAACCTGTCTGTCTGACCCGTCTCTCTGACCCCCCCCCCATGTCTATATGAACCTGTCTCTCTGACCCGACTCCCCACTTTCTCTCTGACCCGTCTCTCTGAACCTGTCTGTCTGACCTGTCTCTATGAACCCATCTCTCTCTGAACATGTCCGTCTGACCTGTCTATATGTCCCCCCAGGTGGTAGTGAATGCTCTGGTCGGGGCAATCCCCTCCATCTTCAACGTGCTGCTCGTGTGTCTGATCTTCTGGCTGATCTTCAGCATCATGGGGGTCAACCTGTTCGCAGGGAAGTTCTATTACTGTTTCAACGAGACGTCTGAGGAGATATTTCTGCCGGAGGATATCAACAACCGCAGCGAGTGTCTGTCTCTGATGGCGGCCGGCAGCCAGGTGCGCTGGAGGAACGTCAAGGTGAACTACGACAACGTAGGGATGGGATACCTGTCGCTGCTGCAGGTGGTGAGTCATCACAGGTGAAATACGAAGTGAGTCATGAAAGGTGAAAAAGGGTGTGAGGATTAGGGTAAGTGAACTCCCAGTGAACTCCCAGTGAACTCCCAGTGAACTCCCAGTGAACTCCCAGTGAACTCCCAGTGAACTCCCAGTGAACCCCCAGTGAACCATCATTGAACCCCCAGTGAACCCCGAACCCCCCAGTGATCCCCCAGTGAACCCCCAGTGAACCCCCAGTGAACCCCCAGTAGAACCCCCAGTGAACCCTCAGTGAACCCCCCAGTGAATCCCCAGTGAACCCCCAGTGAACCCCCCAGTGAACCCTCAGTGAACTCCCAGTGAACCCTCAGTAAACCCCCCAGTGTGTTTCCTCTCACAGTTGGTTTGATGTTTGGTTTTCAGCTGCTGTTCCTCTCTTCCAGGCCACCTTTAAAGGCTGGATGGACATCATGTATGCAGCGGTGGATTCCAGAGACGTCAGTACACACACACACACACACACACACACACACACACACACACACACACTCATTTACTATACCAATGTGTGTGTGTGTGAGTGTGTGTGGCCTAGCATTACTATACTTTTTGGGACCTAAATCTGCTTACACAGTCACGTGTGGGGACTCGCCTCCCTTATGGGGACAAATTGGAGGTCCCCATAAGGGAATCATTAATTTTAGGGTGAAGACTTGGTTAGGTTTAGGATTAGGGTTAGGGTTAGGCATGTGTTGGTTATGGTTAAGGTTAGGATAAGTCTCCAGGAAATGCATGTAAGTCAATGCAATGTCCCCTGAAGTGATGTGTGTGTGTGTGTGTGTGTGTGTGTGTGTGTGTGTGTGTGTGTGTGTGTGTGTGTGTGTGTGTGTGTGTGTGTGTGTGTGTGTGTGTGTGTGTGTGTGTGTGTGTGTGTGTGTGTGTGTGTGTGTGTGTGTGTGTGTGTGTGTGTGTGTGTGTGTGTGTGTGTGTGTGTGTGTGTGTGTGTGTGTGTGTGTGTGTGTGTGTGTGTGTGTGTGTGTGTGTGTGTGTGTGTGTGTGTGTGTGTGTGTGTGTGTGTGTGTGTGTGTGTGTGTGTGTGTGTGTGTGTGTGTGTGTGTGTGTGTGTGTGTGTGTGTGTGTGTGTGTGTGTGTGTGTGTGTGTGTGTGTGTGTGTGTGTGTGTGTGTGTGTGTGTGTGTGTGTGTGTGTGTGTGTAGGTAGAGTCCCAGCCGAAGTACGAGGAAAATCTGTACATGTACATTTACTTCGTCATCTTCATAATCTTTGGCTCGTTCTTCACTCTCAACCTCTTCATCGGAGTCATCATCGACAACTTCAACCAGCAGAAATCTAAGATACGTTTCTTAAAAGTATTTATTTATTTTATATATGTTATATTCCCTGTATTTACTCTCTGATAATGTGAGGTCACTGTTGTGTTTCTGGTCTTCACGTGGGTGGGACAGACCTTTTCATGACGGAGGAACAGAAGAAGTATTACAATGCGATGAAGAAGTTGGGCTCCAAGAAGCCTCAGAAGCCCGTCCCCCGCCCGGAGGTGAGCTCACTTCCTGTTTTAACCTGTTGAGCCCTGAGCCTTTTTTTCAGGTCTCAGGCTCGAAAATGACATTTCCAGAACAAATGACCATATATTCCCTTCTAAATGGGGAAAATGAATAATCTTTGTTCTCAAAGTAATGATAAACCTGTGAGCTGGATGTAGAAAAGTCAGAATCAATAAAATTGTTTTTTATTTTATAGAAAATTCAGATTGAACATAGTAAAAAACTGTAAATTATAGTGTCCGTCCAAAGATTATTTTTTACTTATAGTGAAAACCACCCTTGGATGATGGTGAGGTAGACTAAAAGCTTTAGGAATCCAAAGTACAACATATAAGTACCCTGTATCAAGATTGATGCAAAACAAGTGACATTTGACCTTTTTAGAGGTTTAGCAAAACAAAAACCCTTCTGGGGTCATTTGGGTGGATTTGACCTATCTCTGGCCCCCCTTGGTCAATTTTGATGATTGACATCTATTTTTAATTGCTAGAGCCAATGGAAAACCACTCGAAAGTTCCACATACACACACTGGTTACCAAATAAGGAGTGAGAGACACGCTTAGCCAAAACCGGAGCTGCGACACACTCTGGTGGCTACCATTCCTTGTACGATGTGAGGGTCTAAGGACAGAGGGTCTAAGGACAGAGGGTCTAAGGACAGAGGGTCGTATTGTCATACTGATATTCTGTACAAACTGTGAAGTCCACTGAGACAAATGTAACATTTGTGATATTGGGCTATATAAATAAACATTGATTGATTGATTAGCAGCTAATTTGTATTCTCAGATTTTTGCATAAAATGGAATTATGGATTATCAATACTTTTTTCAAAGTGACAGACACATTGCTATGACCTATGGATTAACCTTCAGCGACGTTTTCTCTCGTTTTAATGCCATTGAACACGACGTTTGATCAGAATAACAGCTATGGTGAGCATATCTCCGTTTTTTGCTACCTAAAGCTACGTCGTGTGTTGTCTGTATTTGCTTCCCCTGTCGCAAGTTCTGATCGCTCAGTAATGATCCTTATATTTCTATAATCTGTGGACTCTCAGGATTGTATCTAAGCTTGTTTGTGCAGATCCAATAAGTATATCGATTGGTATACCTAGAGTTCTGTGCTAACGGTGTTAAGATTTTTTCGCACAGGACTAATTCAGAGGTTAGCCTTGTGCTTTTTTTTGCTAGAAAAAAATAAATCATCAGCTAGCTGAGTTTCTTGCCGTTACATGGATATGAAACATTCATAGTTTATTGAATATTAAGAAGCCCTCAGACACTGTTGCTTGCAGATGTTGTGGTTTTGGACCCGCCATAGGGTCTGTGGGGCTTTAAGGTTGTACTTCCTGTCCCACTGATTTAAAGTTGAACTTCCTGTCCCACTGTTTTAAAGTTGTACTTCCTGTCCCTTTGTTTCAAGGTTTAACTTCCTGTCCCACTGTTTTAAATTGTACTTCCTGTTTCTGATGCCGCCTGT
Organism: Pogonophryne albipinna; assembly: GCA_028583405.1. Classification (NCBI taxonomy): domain Eukaryota; kingdom Metazoa; phylum Chordata; class Actinopteri; order Perciformes; family Artedidraconidae; genus Pogonophryne; species Pogonophryne albipinna. The sequence goes on from JAPTMU010000164.1 coordinate 334,495, forward strand.
CCCTCCAGAACAAGTTCCAGGCGCTGGTGTTTGACCTGGTGACCACGCAGTTCTTCGACATCTTCATCATGGTGCTGATCTGCCTCAACATGGTGACGATGATGGTGGAGACAGACGAGCAGAGCGAGGAGAAGGAGACCATCCTGTACTGGGTCAACCTGACCTTCATCATCGTCTTCACCGGGGAGTGCAGCCTGAAGATGGTGGCGCTGCGGCATCACTACTTCTCCGTGGGCTGGAACATCTTCGACTTTGTGGTCGTCATACTGTCCATCGTAGGTGAGTGCTGAGGTCCCCTGGTGAGGTCATCTGGTGATATCATCCTACAGTCTTGTGTCGTCGCCTTGGTTACGCTTAACTTTTGGGGGTTTATTTCCTGTAAATACTTAATATAAAGTTGTAGGGTTAGGGTTTAGGTTAACCCTAACCCTAACCAACAAACCCTTAACACCTTCTGATGCAACTCTCGTCACCCCCTTCCCTGCAGGCCTCCTCCTCGCTGACATCATAGAGAAATATTTTGTTTCGCCCACACTCTTCCGAGTGATCCGATTGGCTCGTATCGGCCGAGTGCTCCGTCTGATTCGTGGAGCCAAAGGGATCCGGACGCTGCTGTTTGCCCTGATGATGTCACTTCCTGCCCTGTTTAACATCGGCCTCCTCCTCTTCCTCATCATGTTCATCTTCTCCATCTTCGGCATGTCTAACTTCGCCTACGTGAGGAAGGAGGGGATGATCGATGACATGTTTAACTTCGAGACGTTTGGGAACAGCATGATTTGTCTGTTCATGATCACCACCTCTGCCGGCTGGGACGGGCTGCTGATCCCCATCATGAACACGCCCCCCGACTGCGACCCCGACGTGGAGCACCCGGGCTCTCCGGTCAGGGGAGACTGCGGCAGCCCGGGGGTGGGCATCATCTTCTTCACCACCTACATCATCATGTGCTTCCTCGTGGTCGTCAACATGTACATCGCCATCATCCTGGAGAACTTCAACGTGGCCACTGAGGAGAGCTCGGACCCGCTGTGCGAGGACGACTTTGAGATGTTCTACGAGACATGGGAGAAGTTCGACCCCGACGCCTCGCAGTTCATACAGTACAGGTGAGGAAAGGTCATACAGGTGAGGACAGGTCATACAGAACAGGTGAGGACAGGTCATACAGATGAGGACAGTTCATACGGGTGAGGACACGTCATACAGGTGAGGACGGGTAATACAGTACAGGTCAGGACGGGTCATACAGAACAGGTGAGGAAAGGTCATACAGGTGAGGACAGGTCATACAGAACAGGTGTGGAAAGGTCATACAGGTGAGGACAGGTCATACAGAACAGGTGAGGACAGGTCATACAGGTGAGGACAGGTCATACAGAACAGGTGAGGACAGGTCATACAGGTGAGGACAGGTCATACAGAACAGGTGAGGACACATCATACAGGTGAGGACGGGTAATACAGTACAGGTGAGACTGCCATGTTGAAACTTCCCGATGCTGTTATGGTTAAACCGAGGTAGGTATAACTCATACTATGTTCGATGATATGATTGTTTATGGTAAAATGGTATTTGTTCTCCGGACATCTGGGGCGTTTTTGGAAAACCATGACATTAGTTTGCTTCATATTGACTGCCAGGGCCCAGTTCTTACAGTACTGGTCTACTATGTCCAGCTGTTGTTGTAGTCCTTGTTCAGTAGGAGACAGCAGAACAAGGTCATCAGCATAAAGCAGACACTTCACCTCTCTATCTAGGAGGGAGAGGCCAGGAGCAGCACAGTGATCCAACTGAACAGCAACTTCATTTACATTACAATACATTGCATTTAGCTGAGGCTTTTATCCAGAGCGACTTACAATAAGTGCGTTCGACCAACAAGACACAAACTTGAAGAAAACAGAATCATAAGTACATCAGGTTTCATAGAGCTAAAACATTTCAAGTGCTACTCAACTGGCTTTAGGTAAGCCAGTCCTTTGTTAGTATATAAGTGCTTTGTTAATAGTTCTATCGCTCAAAGTGGAGTCGAAAGAGATGAGTTTTCAGTCTGGAAGGTGTGTAAGCTTTCTGCTGTCCTGATGTCAATGGGAGCTCATTCCACCATTTTGGAGCCAGGATAGCAAACCCACGTGTTTCTGCTGATGGGAACTTGGGTCCCCCTCGCAGCGAGGGTGCAGCGAGCTGTTTGGCTGATGCGGAGTGCACGTGCTGGGGTGTATGGTTTAAACTCTCAGGCAAGGCAAGTTTATTTATACAGCCACCTTTCCGCACACGGCAACCCAAAGTGCTTTACAAAATAAGATAAAAGACATTTAAGAACAAATACAGAGGAATCACATTATAAAAAAGCATTTTTAAAGCAAAGACAGTAAAATCAACACAACAGGTATAAAATACATGGATAAAAGCCAAACTGCAGTTTGAATTATAGCAACTCATCCAAATGCTGTGTCGAAAACAAAAGTTTTTAATCTCGATTTAAAAATATCAACAGTTGCAGCTGACCTGCAGGATTCAGGCAGTTTGTTCCAGATGGTTGGGGCATAACAACGAAATGCTGCTTCTCCTTGTTTAGTTCTGACTCTTGCAGCAGAGAGCAGACCCTTCCCAGAAGACCTGAGACTCCTGGATGGTTCATATTTTTGCAAAAGATCGGTAATATAATTTGGTCCTAAACCATTCAGTGCTTTAAAAACCAGCAATAGTACTTTAAAATCAATTATTTGACAGACTGTAAGCCAGTGTAAAGACTTCAATACTGGACTGATGTGATCCACTCTTTTAGTGTTAGTGAGGACTCGAGCAGCAGCGTTCTGAATCAGCTGCAGCTTTCTAATAGATTTTTTAGTGAGACCTGTGAAGACACCATTACAGTAGTCCAGTCTACTGAAGATAAAAGCATGGACAAGTTTTTTCTAAATCCTGCTGTGACATTAGTCTTTTAATCCTATAGTAGATATGTTTTTCAGGTGATGGTATGCAGACTTAACCATGTCCTGGCAACCCAGTCTCACGGCATTTCGTGTTATAGTCACAACATTTAATCTATTGATTCCTGTTCACCAACACGATTTTCCCCTTTTTTTCGTGTCACACAGAACGATTTTAAAAGCAATGTATTTCTATTGGTAGTATGTTTCGTGCCTGCAGCACGTCTTTTTGTCCGTTCGAGTCTTGGAAGACCAGAAGCTGTGGGGTTGATAAAAATATCTCCTTACTCAATATCAAGCCACGATTATTGTTTTTATTTTAAATCGTATAATGTTGGACTTATTTTGTCGTCTGTGAGGAAAAGAAATATAAAAAATACTGAAATCTGTATTTTTAAAAATCTTTTTTTCCTTCTAATTTGTTATTCTTTTCAAAATAACACACTGTTATTTACTCAACAATAACACACAATTATCCTTGTTTTTATTTATTTGTTTGATTCCATAATCTCGGGCTTTGTTGGTATCCGTCAGGAACTGAATTTCAAAATAAAAATGACCGGAAACAGAAGTAGGCCTATAAGGGACATTTCGAGCATCATTGCAATACACAGCCACTGAACTGATTACCCAAGATCCTCAGCTATGGTTTAAGCTCGCTTATTGGGTTGTTTAGCCGCAATGCACGTTGGGATATGGTGTTTAAACGATATGAAATCCGAAAAACATTTAAAAAAAAATAATACTTAATTCCGAGTGTGCTTGCTTTTGTCTTTGTAAGTCATCACATAACGGCATTGTAATACACGGTTTGGCTGCATTACATATTACATATCTGCCGTAGTTCTTTACTTATAGAGCCCTGATGAGAAGACCTCTGGACAAACTGGAAGAAATGCCGCCGAAACTGAAAACGTGACGTGGATCATAAATATATCAGCAATTAAACAACATCTTACATTTCACTTCACACAATACGTCTCCTTGCAGTATCAACACTAATTCGGCTGACTTTTACATTTGATCTAATTTGTAGGTTATATTTACACCATAACGGTGCACAGCTGATATAAAAGGATTTTCTTGTTGTCGTTTTTTAGTTTTGTTTTTAAAGATATTACTGGTGGTTCACCGTGTCGAATGCAGCAGACAGGTCCAACAGGATGATGACAGAGGAGAGGGAGGCTGCTTTGGCAGTGTGCAGTTCCTCAGTGACAGCAAGGAGGGCAGTTTCTGTGGAGTGACCTGCCTTGAAACCAGACTGGTGCGGATCCAGAAGGTTGTTCTGATGGAGATAACAGGAGAGTTGTTTAAAGACAGCGCGTTCAAGTGTTTTAGACAGGAACGGGAGGAGAGAGACAGGCCTGTAGTTTATAACATCAGACGGGTTGAGAGTGGGTTTCTTTGGGAGAGGGTTTACGGTCAGTGTATGTTTTAGTCATTGGATTTTCTTTTCACAAATGGAAATTCAAAAACAAAAAACGACTGCATATTTAATTTTCGTTTTCAAATTGAAAAACCAAAATTGAAATACAAGGCGTTTTTCTTTATCATGGTCAAAAATGGATTTACTAAACTTAAAAAACGGGATAATTTTCATTTTCTACTTCTCAAAACAAAAAATAAAATCACTAGAAAACAGAAACAAAAAACCCCCCGTTTTTTCATATTCTGCTACCGGAAGTTGTCTTTCAAAATAAGAGCGCAGATGAGGACGGTCAATCCGTGTATCTACGGTCGATTTGTTTTCACAACGAAAACAGCCAAGACACACATTGAGCCCAGAAAATGAATGTTATTAAGGGCTGTAAATATAATAGGCCTGTGTCTAAAATGGACAACATTGTTAGGAGATTTCAACTATACAGCGATTCTGCACTGCGGTCGCTCAGCCGTCTCTCGAGTTTGTTATTATTTCTTCTGCCAATAGTTCTTCGTGAGATCGATCCTGTTGGACTCAGTAGGCTAGTAGTGAAACCACTCCCACAATAAGTACTATGAAGTACTTACTGTGTACTTTTTGAGTAATCCTCTGTCAATGTCCCCTCCTGAGAACAAGAATGCATGTTTCTCTGCTATTTTGAATCAGCGTTAAAACACCTTTGTTCATGAGACTGATATTGTTGGACAGAGTATTTTAAGAGGATGGTAGACATGATATCAGCAACACTGCCAGTCAGTACTCCGGCAGCAGCATTTTTACCCCTTGGAAAGTCTTGCCCGCTATTTAAAAATGGACTTTGATTGAAGTTAATAACAATATTGATATTATATAGATATATAGATATAGTATATTTGATGCAGTCTTTCTGAACATTTTTGAAATAAAATACTGCAAATTAAGAATATTTGTAATGTTCTGCACAGATAGTGGCTTAACTTGCATTGGAAAACACGTGGCAACTTTATTAATACAGCAGATGAAAAGATTTCTGGAAGGATAAATTATTCATGGGCTTCAATGGCTCTCTAGATAAAGGGCGTTTTATGGTTGCTTGTATTATCCTCAGATAGTGGTTTGTTTAAATAACTAGTGACATTTGAATAAATATTACAAAAAAGGCATATATATATAACCTGGCCGGCTTAACCAGTCTGTATTTCTTCAAGCACCACAAGATTCAGAGTTTATAAAGTACAATTCTGGGCCATTGATTGTGTCATTTCTCCAAACACACACAGTAAAAATGCCTGTTTTGAAGCCTTAAAATGGTGCAGGAAAAGGACTTTACATTGGGTTATACTTAAAGACAGGACTATTCAGTTAAGAGAAGAGAAAAAACGAAATCAAATTGTTATAATGGGTGATGTAACATGAATGCAGACATAATATGAGGTCCTTGGCAATCAGACTTTAGAGGGGTCATGTTGTGATCATGGGGCATCACCCTTACAGCATCAGGACTATATCATACGGAGTCAGACACTGGAAGTGTGCTGGAGGCGTTGACTGGGACTGATGGAAGGATGAGGCTGATGAGACTGATGAGACTGAAGAATCTGCGAGGAACGAACTAGCGGCAGAGGAATACTTATATATTAAAAGACAGCAGCATCACAAGAGGGCAACCATGTGACAGAGTGTTACTTTGCTGAAGGATATTTGTGACCAGCTATCCAGGCCAGACTCTAAAGACTTTCCAAGATGTAAAAATGCTGCTGTTGATATCATGTCTACCATCCTCTTAAAATACTCTGTCCAACAATATCAGTCTCAGGAAGAAAGGTGTTTTAACGCTGATTAACCTCTTAAGCCCTGAGCCTGTTTTTCAGGTTTCAGGCTCGAAAATGCCACTAACACAACAAAGACTATATCTTCACTTCTAAAAGGGGTAAATTAATAATCTTTTCTCTCAAAGCAAGGTTACATCTGTGAGTTGGATGTAGAAGTGTCAGAATCAATATAGATGTTTTTATTTTAAAGTAAATTCAGATGGAACATAGTAAAAGCATGTAAATTCTATTGTCCGCCTAAAAAAAACCCATTACTTATAGTGAAAACCACCCTTGAATGATGGGTTAGTAGACTAAAAGCTTTAGGAATCCAAACTATAACATATAATAAGTACCCTGTATCAAGATTGATGCAAAACAAGTTAAATTTGACCTTTTTAGAGAAAAGAAAGTCCAGGCGGACTCACCTCTGGGTAATTTGGGAACAATCAGTTCCATTTGAACTTTTTCACTGTAAAAATCATTTTATTACTTTGAATTTTCACTATAGGTATTCATTCCATCCAAATACAACTGTTGTGAAAAAAATAAAAAATAAAATATAAAAACATACTCTGTTATCCTCTTAGGCCCCACGGACCGAAATCGCGTCATTTGCAGGAAACAACGTCTAAGGAACCTTACTATTTAATAAACTATGAATATTTTATATCCATATAACGGGAAAAAACTAATTTAACTGATCTTTATCATTTATTTAAAAAAAAAAAACACACAATGCTAACAGTGAGCCTCTGAATTATCCCCGAGCGAAAAATGCTAACCTATTACTGCACCGAAAATCACTCCTAGCTCCCTTATTACTTATCCTAGCTGCACATCCAACACATCGTTTATGATCGTAAAGACATAGAATCTAACGGTGCCCACCTCAACACTGAAAGATACAAACTTGCAACGTTATCAACAAAAACGTACATCAAAACAAGTGGCGCTAGGTACTAGCATGCGCTAGGCTAATGGCTTACCTTCCTCTTTGTCTGGTCTTCAATGGCATTAAAACGATAAAAACGATGATGTAGTTAATACATAGGTTAATATCCAATGGGGCTGTGTCCCCTTTGAAATGTTCTGATAATCTATAAGCAATAAAACTGCAATTCCGTTATCTGCTGTCCGCTCTGTGCTCCGTGTGCTCTGGGTTCTGCTGTAATGCCTGCTTGTTAGTAGTAAACAATAAATGAAGCCGCCTGCGTAAAGTACTTAAAATGGCTGGCATTCTTTATACTTTACGCAGGACCATATCTCTGGAACCCATTGGTCGATTCGTGTGATTTACACCTTTTTCTTAACCATCAGAACCAATAGAATCGATGGGCCGTTCCCAAATCCACGTAAACATTACCATAGCGGACGTAATAGAGAAGCGAACAAAGCATATCTGAAAGTGCACGCCTGGACGGCAAAACTTTATACCCAGTATATTGCCATAAATATGATGATGGATTATCAGTCAAAATTTCTACGTGACACAAAGACATTGGATTAACCTTGAGCGGCGTTTTTATTCCGGTGAACACAACTTTTGATCACAAATCAAAAAAGGTAAGACGAAATTATTGTAATATTTCTGATGTTGTTTACTTTCTCTTTTCTGGCTGATAGCTCCGCAATTCGGGGTCCTACAGTGATGATATTACATGTGTGGAATCTGTGGAGTCTCAGCTTTAATCGGATATCTTGTTTGTGCAGTTAAGATAGTAATAAGGGCATTTCTACCGTGAGTGCTGTGCAAAATTCCGTTAGCATTAGTTAGCATTTTTTCTCTCCATGCTAATTCAAAGGCTTGGTATTACTCTTGTGTTTCTTTTAGCTAAAAATGGTTCACATTGTCAGTTAGCTGAGTTTCTTAGCGTTAAAAGGGTATGGAACATTAATAGTTTCATAAATGTTAAGAAGCCCTGATACATAGTCTCATAAAAAAACGGTGGGGGGGTTCCACTGGGGGGACCCTCGGGCTTAAGAGGTTAAAACACACACACACAGACATACACACACATACACAAAGACATGCACACACACACATACACACACAGACACACACACAGACACACACAGACACACACACAGACACACACACACAGATACACGCACAGACACACACACACAGACACGCACACACAGATACACACAAACATACACACACAGACACACACGCACACACATACACACACACACAGACATACACACACATACACAAAGACATGCACACACACAAACATACACACACAGACACACACAGACACACACACATACAGATACATGCACACACAAACATACACACACACACACACACACAGACACACACACACACACACACACACACACACACACAGACACGCACACACACATACACACACATACACAGACATACACACACATACACAAAGACATGCACACACACAAACATACACACACAGACACACACAGACACACACACATACACGCACAGACACACACAGACACACACACACGCACAGACACATACACACACACAGACACACACAGACACACACACACACAGACACATACACACACACACACACACACACGCACAGACACATACACACAAACATATACACACACACAGACAAACACAGACACGCACACGCACACAAAGAAAACCTTTTGAATTCATAGAGTTGTTTTTTCTATTTCTTCTGAATTGTACAAATCCTTGGTGTTTGCCCTCGTAGCACAGTGTTGCCCTGAGGCAACAAACCAACCCCTGGTTGAGGGGTGAGGGGGGGTCACATTTTATAATTGATATAATATCAGGGACCCCTAAGCTCCTAAAACACATGGTGAAACATTTTTGTCCTTCCAAAATAAAAAGTCATGCCATAGAGGCTTAACCCTTCTCTTGCGTTAGGTCATACCCCCCCTTCCCATGCTATTTTCGGTCAAAATTGACCGGTGTGTTTTGCACAGTCATATCTCTGGAACCCCTTATCCAATGTTGATGGTTGACATCTCATTTGAACAGTCAAAGCAAGTAGAATCAAGCTAGGACAGACAGCATGACACCAGGGGTGGATTTCATATTATTTTTGGCAGTAAGTTCAAAGATAGTGCTTATTTTACATTACTGTATATCATAAAAATGCTTGCCATGTAGGCTGTGTTTACTGGAGATGGAAATTATTTAGTTAGTGTTGTAGCTGAGATTCTTCCCGTTCCAATGATGTATGGGATGTATTGATTTGATACAAGCAAGCCAGTGTTTCATGTCATGGTCCGGACCCACCGGTGGGCCCATCAAGTTCAGCATTCACTGTGATGAATATAAAATAAGACACTGATACTGTTTTCCTCAATGAACATTTACTGAAAGAGAAATATACCATAACAGAACGTGTGTGTGTGCTCACATGTGTTCACGTGTGTTCACGCACATGATTGGCAATGCAAAATTGTGGAATGTCACCTCAGGCTCCTCTCCCTCAGGGGCTTCTATCTCAGGGGCCTCTATTTCAGGGGCCTCTCCTTCAGGGGCCTCTTCCTGGTCTGTTGTAGGCTCATAGTCTGGATCACTGTTGTCTTCCATTTCTGAGACATCTTCCTCTATCTCCTCTTCATCTGGTTCAATCTCCTCTTCATCTGGTTAAAAAATGTGTCCAGAGCCACTCGCGCAGAAATAAGCTTGATCGTTCGCCTGCTCATTGTGTCAATGAGTCAAATGTGAGCAAGTCACAAATATAACTGCTTGAGAGCCAGTAATGGAGGCGCATTTAGCGCGAGAAAGTGAGAGGTTTGTGTTTCTTGAAGGGCACAGAGCTGCACCTGTGAGAAGGTATGATACATTGTATCATACAGCGCGAGAAAGGGAGAAGTTGATGTAACGTGTGTGTGTGTGTGTGTGTGTGTGTGTATATAGATGTTTTCCATCTGCAGGATGAACATAATACACTCAAACCCATTCATTTTCTATGGCGGTCAAATCTGACCGAAAACGTCAAGGGTGTTTCACTGTTGAATAAATCACTCAAAATTCAATGCAAGTGGTGATCATCAAGTGTACGTTCAGAGGCCTAGTGTGGAGGATAACATAAGGTACTGAGGCAATTGGATGAAAAACACAATATTTATGATTAAAATAAAAGTCATTCGGTCACTTTTGACCCGAAATGCAAGAGAAGGGTTAAGGCACTATCTGTACAGAACATTACAAATATTCTTAATTTGCAGTATTTTATTTTAAAAGTCTTCAGAAAGACTGCATCAACTATGCTATATCTATATAATATCAATATTGTTAACTTCAAAGGGGTAAAAATGCTGCTGCCGGAGTACTGACTGGCAGTATTGCTGATATCATGTCTACCATCCTCTTAAAATACTCCGTCCAACAATATCAGTCTCATGAAGAAAGGTGTTTTAACGCTGATTCCAAAATAGCAGAGAAACATGCATTATTGTTCTCAGGAGGGGACATTGACAGAGGATTACTCAAAAAGTACACAGTAAAAGTACATCATAGTACTTGTTGTGGGAGTTGTTTCACTACTAGCCTACTGAGTCCAACAGGATCGATCTCACAAAGAACTATTGGCAGAAAAAAGAATGAGAGACGGCTGAGCTGACCGCAGTGCAGAATCGTTGTATAGTTGAAATCTCCAAACAATGTTGTCCATTTTAGACACAGGCCTATTATATTTACAGCCCTTAATAACATTCATTTTCTGGGCTCAATGTGTGTCTTGGCTGTTTTCGTTGTGAAAACAAATGGACCGTAGATACACGGATTGACCGTCCTCATCTGCGCTCTTATTTTGAAAGACAACTTCCGGGAGCAGAATATGAAAAAACGGGTTTTTTTTGTTTCTGTTTTCTAGTGATTTTATTGTTTGTTTTGAGAAGTAGAAAATGAAAATTATCCCGTTTTTTAAGTTTATTAAATCCATGTTTGACCATGATAAAGAAAAACGCCTGGTATTTCAATTTTGGTTTTTCAATTTGAAAACGAAAATCAAATATTCATTAGTTTTTTGTTTTTGAATATCCATTTGTGAAAAGAAAATCCAATGACCAAAACATACACTGACCGTTTACTCTTGCCTCCTTGAGACTGTTTGGAAAGTGACCAGAAGTTAGAGAAGTGTTGATGAAATGGGTGAGAAACGGTAGAATATCAGGAGCGATAGTCTGAAGGAGGTTTGAGGGGATAGGGTCCAGAGGACAGGTGGTAGGGCGGGCAGAGGTAATGAGGGTAAGAACCTCACTTGGAGAGAGAGGGGAAAAGGAGGTCAGTGTGTGGGTGGAAGGAGGGTCTGGTGACCCAGTGGTGAGTAAAGGTGAGTAATGTCAGAGGAAGGGAGGGCTGAGAGCACCGATGAGGCAAAGGTAGAGGGGGAGAGGGAACGAAGGTTACGGCGGACAGGTGCAGGATGAGAAGAGATTAGTTTATGTTTGGAAAGGGGTAGAGAGAATGAAATGAAGAAGTGATCGGATGTGTGGAGCGGGTTTACAGAGAGGTTAGAAGTAGTGCAGTTCCTTGAAAATATGAGATCAAGGACATTGCCAGCTTTATGAGTTGGTGGGGATGGAGACAGTGAGAAAGCAAAGGTGATTAACAGAGATGTTAGTTCAGATGTCTTCCCTGTCTGGAGGTTGAAGTCTCCGAGAAGTACAGCGAGAGGGCCAGTTTCAGGGATGTGTGAGAGGAGATTATCTAATTCCTCCAAGAAGTCTCCCAAGGCGCCTGGTGGACGGTAGAGAACAACAAGGGTTCATTGTATAGGATGGGTTACTGTGACGGCATGGAATTCAAAGGTGGAAGGAGTGAAGTTAGGTAGCTTGAAGAGGGAACAGCTCCATTTGGGAGAGAGCAGGAGACCAGTGCCACCTCCTCTGCCAGTGGGTTTGGGTGTATGGGAGAAGGAATATGCTGTGGAGAGAGCTGCTGGGGTGGATGTGTTGGATGGAGTAATCCAGGTCTCAGTGAGAGCAAGGAAATCCAGAGACTGCAGGGAAGCGTAGCCAGAGATGAAGTCAGCCTTAGGAACAGCTGACTGGCAGTTCCACAGGCCGCCTGAAACTAGATGCTGGATCTCAGTGGAGCATGTGGGATAGACGAGAGCAGGCCGGTTATATCGATTCGGAGATACACGGGGCCAGTGACAAGAAGACACATGAACAGGAATGGAGAAAATACACATGTTTTAGCAAGAGTGGATAAAAACACCAGCGATACTTGGCTCAATCCAAGTAGGATTTACCTCCTCTGTGCCTCCCTCGTGACTCCAACAGGACTCCTTTGTCTTTGTCTGACGCTCCAGGAAAGAGCTACCTAAAATGGACACCTGATTGATGAGTTCTCACAGCTGTGGGGCCACGCCCCTTTAATTAGTTAACTCTCTGCAGCTGATGGGCCTTAATAGGAATTGTAATATTTATATGCTACCACTGGCTCAAATTATGAAGAACAGCGACCTGAGTTATCTTATCTATGCAGATGACACCCAGATTTATTTAAAAATGAGACTATGCTCCGATTACAATACTGAGCAAGTGAATAGAGCACATCAATGACTTAATGAGTAGGTACTTTCTCCAGTTGAACAAACAGAACACTGAAGTTATTGTTTTTGGAGCAAAGTCAGAACGATTAAAAGTCATCGCAGAGCTTCAGTCGGCAGACTTCAAAACAACTAATAAAGCTAGAAGTCTAGGTGGACTCTGACCTGAATTTCAACAGTCACATTACAACAGTTATTAAAGAACACATTGATTTGGTTGTGGTCTGAAAAGGGGGATTGCTGTCTGACAGTGAATGCACTGATAGTGGAGGGGTCCATGTCAGTGATTGCATAGTCTACTACACTAGACCCTAGAGCTGAGGAGTATGTGAACCTCCCTAAAGAGTCCCCTCTGAACCTCCCATTCACTATGTACAGGTCTCTCTCTCTCTCTCTCTCTCTCTCTCTTTCTCTCTCTCTCTCTCCCTCAGAACCTCCCGTTCACTATGTACAGGCCTAAGGCCCGACTGAGATGCACTATCTCTCTCTCTCTCTCCCTCCTTCTCTCTCACCCTCAGAACCTCCCGTTCACTCTGTACAGGCCTAAGGCCCGACAGAGATGCACTATCTCTCTCTCTCTCTCTCTCCCTTTCTCCCTCTGAACCTCCCGTTCACTATGTACAGGCCTAAGGCCCGACAGAGATGCACTATCTCTCTCTCTCTCTCCCTCCCTCTCTCTCTCTCCCTCTGAACCTCCCGTTCACTATGTACAGGCCTAAGGCCCGACAGAGATGCACTATCTCTTTGCCATTCTGATTTATTTCAGAGTCAAGGCTGTTCCGATGGCTGACGGTTGGTGTGGTAAACAGGGGGGGCTCACCAAGTACATGGTGGCTGCCCTGTGGGTCTATGACATCAGGTTCAATTTCTGTTCGTCCGTTCAGATCTCCAGTCTGCACATTTCCCTGGGCCTGAAAATAGGCGTTTTCTGAATGGAGAGTTTCAAAAATGTCTTCTTCAAAATAAGGAGAATCTACTGGGGGTATATAAATAGCACACAGATATAGATTCCGATAGTTACGTATGTAACTACGGTTCTATGAATACTGGATGACCGCCAGAGGCGGTGCTTTAGCACTGGATATCTTCCGTCTCGCGCATGCGTAGGTCGAATATTTATATCAACAAAGTCACGTGTGACCTCGTATGACCCCGGAAGGCATAAGTTCCGGTGTTGTCAACGAGTTCAGTCCTATGGAATCTTCTCGCGGAAACACGAGATTCCGAGTGACCAAGAAACTCTGGCGGTCATCCAGTATTCATAGAACCGTAGTTACATACGTAACTATCGTTCTATTTCATCCTTACTGACCGCCAGAGGCGGTGCTTTAGCACTGGATGACCTATACCAACAGAGTCACGAGGAAGTCTGAATATTCCCCCTGCTATAAGGATGGCCTAGGCTGACTCTGCAGGAGGACCACACCCAGCAGGTGAGGGGCGGCAACATTCACCCTGTAGTTTCTGGCGAATGTGCTCTGGGATGCCCCTGTGGCCGCAGCACATATGTCCTTGCACCTTAAGGAGGAACGCTGTATTCGGCCATAAGGTGACACATGAGCCATCTGAGTTCCACCTCAGACACGAGCTGTTCACGGACAAGGCCTGAAGCTCGCTTACACGCTTTGCTGAGGTGATGGCAAGAAGGAAAGCAGTCTTAGCTGAGAGCCACTCCAGTTCTGCCTGTAACAAAGGTTCAACAGGAGGCGAGCATAGGGCATCCAGCACCAAGGGCAGGTCCTATGTAGGGGCCCTTGGGATATTCGGGGGGGCGAAGCCTCAGAGCTCCCCCTTAAAAAGAGTGATACCAACCTATGGCTCCCACTGTGCTGTTGTCAGCCCTTGTGTGTTGAGCTGATATTGCAGCCACATACACCCTGACGGTAGCGAGACACCGGCCGTCGTCCAGGAGGGACTGCAGGAACTCAAGGGTCGTAGGCACCGAGCAATATACTGGGTCCTCTTTTCGCCCTTGGCACCAGTAAAAAAAAAAAAACAGTTCTGTTTACTGCCTACGAGTAGATGGTGCCCTGGCATTTGAGAATAGTCTTCCTGACAGACTCTATGCAGTCGCCAGGCAGTGGGTCGGGCCCTCCAGTGGCCAGACCCACAGCTGGAGGCGGCAGGGGTCGGGGTGCCACATCCGACCCTCCAACTGAGACAAGAGGTCCTTCCTGTTGGGGAGACGCCAAGGCGTCCCACAGCAGAGTCTGTGCAGCAGATGGACAGGCCCGCACCTAGCTGGGTTAAAAAAAGAAGTTTAACAGGACAGCCTAGCCAGGCGGCTCCTGCTAGAATCAAGCAACACGCCTACCAGGAGCGGGGGCGAGGACACTGCCTTCACTGGTTGAGTTGATAACGAATTCCAGATGCAGCGTAACCGGGAGCGGGTGCAAGAACACAGCCTCCACTAGCTACCTGCTGAACGTAAAGAGTAGAGCAATGCTCCTACACGCCGAGCACAGAGAGGGATGTAAATGTCCTACACCACGGTACCAGCAGAGAGAGCGGTAGCGAGCACTGCATTCACCTAGGTGGATTAGATAAGGAAATGTAACAGAGCAGTTTAGCCAGTCAGCTGCGGCTAGAATGAAGCAGCGCGTCTACCAGGAGCGGGGGCGAGAACACCGCCCTCACTGGTGGAGTTAATAACGAATGCCAGATGCAGCGTAGACGGGAGCGGGGTGTGAGAACACAGCCTTCACCAGCTACCTGCTGAACGGAAAGAGTAGAGCAACGCTCCTACTCGCCGAACTCAGAAGGGATGTAACTACACCCATGTTACCAGCAGAGGGAGCGGGAGCGAGAGCACTGCCTTCACCTAGCTGGAATAAAAATAAGTTTCAGCAGGACAGCCTATCCAGTCGTCTGCTGCTAGAATAAAGCATCACGTCTACCAGGAGTGGGGGCGAGAACACTGCTTTCGCTGGTTGAGTGACTGTGTCCAGAGCCACCCCAATGAAGGTTAGGCTCTGAGAGGGGTTCAGACAACTCTTCTCCATGTTCACCATGAGGCCTAGCCGGGCGACATGAGAGAGAAGGAGAGCCGTGTCCTGGATCGTCTGTAACCGGGATGGTGCACAGATTAACCAGTCGTCTAAGGAGAGGGAGAGTCCGAATGGAACACCCTGAACTGGAAATGACGGCCTCTGAAGGCAAAGCGAAGAAACTGCCTGTGATGAGGCACAATAGGCACTTGAAAATAAGCGTCCTTCAAGTCGACGGACGTGAACCATTCCCCCCTAGCCACGGTACGAAGAACGTCCGCTGTGCTCAGCACATGGAAAGGTAAAATCTTTAGGAACTTGTTGAGTCCCCTCAGATCGAGGATTGGGCGAAGTCCACCGCCTTTCTTCCTTACCAGGAAGTAGGTCGAGTAGAAGCCCCCGGGCTGTGAGATGGGGTCGACAGGCTTGATTGCACCCTTGGCAAGGAGGACTGACAGCTCCAGGTTTAGGGCGATTTATTTTGCCAGGTCCCTTATTGTGGTCATCTTGACCCGGCTGAAGACTGGGGGCCAGCGTCGGAACTGAAGCTTGTACCCAGGGGTCTGAGGCTTGAGCTACCCGGTAGTTGAGCTCTTAACCTCAAAGGTTGAGGAGTGGAGCCCCTGAATTTTCCAACAGCTTATATGAAATGAACGCATCTCTTTGTCAGAAACAAACAATCAAAATGAACCTGTATAGTGAGACAAATATATTAAAAAAAGGAAAATTAACTATTTTCACTAATTTTACTATTGTACTGATTACTACGATAACATATACATGTAATGTCTTAGCTGGACAGAAGTCAGGTGCACAGGGTGTGCAGCATCATCCTGATGTCTCCCAGTTCAGAGGTAGCAGGGGGAGGGCGGGTGTGCAGCATCATCTGGGAGGGTATATAAAGCCTCTAGTAGAGGAGGGGGTGGGAGGGCTGCGTCCCAGGGCCGCATCTTTGAGGGTATTTGCAAATATCCCCACCCTCTCTCTCTCTCTCTCTCCCTCTCTCTCTCTAGAGAGATATTCTGCCAGTTCATAATCTAGAAAAGTAGAAGTACTCCGATCTTGTACTTACACTGTAAAAATATTCACCGTGAATTCACAATAAATACCTGGCAACTTTTTGCATGACTTTCACAGTAAGATTTACAGCAATTTACTGTGAAAGTCTTCACAGCAGTGTATTGTAATTTCACATCCATGATATTACAATGCATTGCTGTAAAGGTAAAACTGTATACTGTAACTTCACAGATTCAATGACTAAGGAATTACTGTGATATTACATCATTTTGTTGTACATGCATTACAACAAGGGCCTGCACTTTTACATTCTATTGTGAAAGCAATGCAGGAGTTGCCAGTGATTCACTGTGAACGTACAATGACAGACGTGCATGACTGTAGTCCCCAGCTCCGCTACTTCCTGGAGGAAGCTCACACATTGGTTTCCTGTCAAATACTTTTGGATGACGTGACGTGAATTACTGGAGCTGGACTACAAAAATGCACGTAGGCTATTGCCTGATCAGAATTCTATCTGTGATAAAATGCCATCCTGTTCTAAACCACATCAAGGATTATTTCTGAAATAGTATGGAGCTGAAATGCTTTTTGTGTTAGCGAGGCTTGCTAATGTAAACAAAGACGAGATTACGTCCAAAACACGTCAGGCATTGTTTCCGATAGCAACTTTCTGTGGGTCCACCGACGTCAGTTTGGATGGAAATCTGTATCCGCTCGTTGTGCACCCGTTTTTAAAAAGATTTGGGTATGGAGGAAAAGAGAGAGGGTTATATTTTCTGACGCTGCGTGAGTTCCCCGACGCACCGGAAAAGACATCACAAAGTGCATTTTGCTGAAAGGTCCCCTTTAACTGAAATAAAGTGCAAAAGCAATTAACTTACGGGAATTGTCCTTAAATATTTTACAGGAAAACACTGTGATGTTACAGATGTTTCCTCTCCTTTCAAAATCCATTGTCTTAAAATGTTACATTCAAATACCTTAAATAAAGTTCTGATGAGAAAAACTGTTTTCAAAAATATATATATTAGATTTTTATGATCAAACACTAAAATAAATACAGAACCTAAAGTTCTACTGGGAGAATAGTGTTATTTTACAGCTTCTTTCTAACATTTTCCAATCAAACAAGTTCAATAAAATGACAGCACAAAATATTCTGTAGGAAACAATTACTCTAAAAACTTAAAATATAAAAATATTTGTATACAACCATTAATGAAGTGGCGTTTTTATATGTACGAAAGTGGTGGGGCACAAAAAGCTCAGATGTCTATGAGCTTCTGCAGAGAAGTTCGTGGCTGCTGAGGCTCTGACTCTTCAGGTTTACAAATATTATATTTTGACCTAAATCTAAATATAATATTATCTTCAAAAGCCTCTTTAGTCTGATGCTTCAATTAATTTTAAACAGACAGTTAAACAAAAGGATACCCAAAAAATGTAATTGTATCATTTAGATATTGAATTGTTCTCTCTCAGTAAGATCCCATCTTCAATAACATGGTGGTCTTACCTTGACTTGAAGATGAAGTCCATTTGCCTATCCCTCTGGACAAACATCTCTATTACTATTTTGTAAAAGTCCTCCTTATCTTCTTGTAGTTTCAAAAGTCTCTCATAAATCTAATCGATAGATTTATTATAAAAGTAGGGTAGACATGTGGATATTATCCGGCTGAACAAAACGTGCATTTATCTAACAGGTACGTTTCCCACAGATCTTATTTGGAGCTATTTTCTAAAATCCTATGGAGAAATCTCATTGCTTTTTTGTGGAGGGAAGCCATGCGCAGCTTACTTCCTGGTTTTAGGACGCGTCTCTCTCGTCTCCTCTTCACACTCCACACTTTTCGCGGCACACGTACTTACAGCCAATCAGCTCTGAATGATGTGAGATGACGTATGGTGGGGATGGCAGCTCGATGCCCCTATGGTCATTATTTTTTGCCACACACATTAAATAGGAAAATACTCTGAGCATGCGCGGTGTAGTTTTTACAGTCACCGTTCACTTGGACAGTGAGAGGGAGGGGCAGGATCGGGTTTTGTCCCACATGGCTCTAAACAGCTCAATAGGCACACACTGTAGACACTAATTAGAAGAACACAGACTAAAACAGCAATGAGACGAATCAGATGATTAAACATGATCTTACAATATATTTTATATTTGCATTTTTTTGCATTTTTTTTTTATCATTATTTTTAATACTTTCTGCTGACACTAGGTGGGGCTGAACATGACCTAGTAGGGATGTAACGATACCAAAAACTCACGGTACGATAATATCTCAATAAAAAGTCCACAGTATGATATTTATTGCGATATTGAAAAATAAAGGAAACAAAATGTGAATTTTTTTTCTTTGAATTTTTTTTTCTTTATTAAATAATACATCTGATTTGTACAGCATTTTAGTAGGATAGTAGTATATTAAAGTGTCAACAATAGAATAATCAGACCCTGCAATAGAATAAATCAAGTTTCACTTTAGTTTTTCAAGTAACTCAACTCTAACTCACTCACTCAGCGTCATCAAGGTTATCTTTTAGGAGTATGAGCATGTCCACATTTCCAGGTAGAAGCTGGGATGTTTGGGCGTTTGCAAAACCCCCTGCTGTGGAATTTTCTTTTTGCCGCTGCTTTTAATTGAACTATTCATATCTTAGACTGCACTGTAACTTTTATCCATGTATTTTTTCTTTTAATGTTTATTTTATTCGCTTTTCTTTTTAATGACTGATTTTAAATGCCATTTTCTTAATGTCTTTCATTTTTTGTAAAGCACTTTGAATTGCCTTGTGTTGAAAAGTGCTATATAAATAAACTTCCCTTGCCTTGCCTTGTAACCTACTTGCTGCCATGTTTGACAGGTCTCCCTTGAAAAATAGATCGATTATCTCAATGGGACCACCTGGTTAAATAAAGGTTTAAAAAAATATATATTTAAAAAAATATATATTTAAAAAAAAAAAATATATATATTTTTTTTTGTTAATCGCGTTAAATGTTGTCAGTCTCACGACGGTATTGAGACATTTATTTACCGCGATATCGCGATATTCGATATATCGTTACATCCCTATGACCTAGTCCATAAATGTGGTAAGGGTGGGAACTAGAGATGTCCCGATCCGATCACTGTGATCGGGGATCGGAGCCGATCACGTGATTTTCAAAAGATCGGGATCGGGAAAAAAAAAATCGGGGATCGGGATTTTTTTTTTTATTTTATTTTTTATTTTATTTTTTTATTTTATTTAATGTTACAAAACAAAAATGACCATGTTCACGTCTTAAAGTCATCCTGAGGCCTTAGTTTTGGTTTGAAATGACACAACATCATGTATGTGTTGCTTCTTTTGGGCTTGTTTTCAGACCTGGTTGCTTATTTCTCTCAAAGCTGGCAACAGAGTGGGCGCGCAGTGTCTAGCAGTAAGCTAACGAGAGGCTACGTTCAGCTGGTGACTCGGGACTCGGTACAGAGAAAATGTCAGGAGTTTGGAAGTATTATAAAATTGAAAGCGAGGGCAGTGTAACAGCCAGATGCAATGTTTGCAAGGCGGAGGTTCCGCGTGGTGGAAAGAACAGAGCTACCTTCAACACGACCAATCTAATACGCCACCTGAGAAACAAACACCAACAACAACAGGACGAGTACACAGCGGCCACTCAGGTAACGGCACTGAAACAACCGACACTTTCAGAGACTTTTAAAAGGAAAGAGAAACTGCCCCAGAACAGTGAAAAGGCCAAACAAATAACAGCCAAGATAGCTGAACTCATCGCGTTGGATGACCAGCTGTTATCTGTTACCTTTTTTTTCTCTTAATGCATTGCATAAAGATCGGATCGGGAAAAATCGGTATCGGCAGATTGTCAAAATCAAATGATCGGAATCGGATCGGGAGCAAAAAAATGTGATCGGGACATCCCTAGTGGGAACAATCGAACGCACCCTCCCAGGCGCTGCGTGTTAGCGAAGTACAACTGGGATTTCGAAGAGGAAGATATGCTTGGTCAATTCTTAATAAAAAAGAAAAACCAACAAATTGAGCTCTTGAGTTTTCATTAGCAGCGCCTAGCTACAGCTGCGGAGCTTCGGTCAATACCGCTAACAGTCGATTTCCTTCCAATGCTACATCTCGCTGAATCTATATTTTCATCTTCAGGTGATTAAATCTGCATAATGTCCCTGTACAATAAGATTAGAGGATTTTGTAATCCAGTGAGGAAATTCAACACCAGTAAATATTGATTGATTAAAACATTAAATAAAATGTTAGTGTTTTCTTCAAACTCAGACTCTCTGCTGCGGCTGTACCTCAAAGACAAAACAAATGTCTGATGATCTTTGTTGAACAAGGTCTGATTGTCCTGTACATGTACAATGTGGGGTATTTTTAAATACTTTACTAAACCACATTCAATATTATGTTAGACACAAGTTCGTTATTACTCACATATCAAAGTCTTTTCATCTGCATGATGGAAGAATAGCTGGGTGCTGCCTGGAGAGACTGATGAGAGGGGAACAGGCTGGCGTTAGCAGCTTTCCACACAAAGCCATCACATCTTCTCTTCCATAGTCCTCACTGTCCACTGGTGCTCTGTCAAAAGAGTGAACATCACAGCTGTCATGTTAACCCTTTGTTACACAACATACAACCAACATGCATCAAAAGTGACCCGAATTAGTTTAAATTGTAAATATCTTTGCACTACATTACTTTAATCATTAGGATTCCAGGTATAGAGTGGCGAAGTCACGCCCATCTACTTCGCCCCATGGGACCTTATTTCTGAATAATAATGCATTGAAGTCAATGGGGAGAGAAAACGTATCTTTCAATCCCGTTTGAATTGTGCCATGAATTACACATATGATGATTGTCAATCTTAAAAAATCATTTCCATGTCAAAAAAGTCACAGTTTGTCGTAAAACTGTTGAAATATAAGACTATGAAAAATACGCAACTAGAAAGACTACAAATCCCAGAGTCGCGTACATTAACGTTACACATTACACTCGTGTTACTCACCGAAACCTTGGAAAGCCGGTCCCGCATGCTGGAACCGACTCTCCCCTTGTGTGTGCACAGCTCTCAACACGCCCAGACTTGGAGTGATTTTCACCTCTTTTAATACTTTTCGCTTCATTCTGAAAGAAAGAGGTGAAATGTTCCAACGTGACGGCCGTCTCGGTGACGTGTGCGAGACCGGAGATGTAGTTCATTCAGCGTTTCACACAAACAAAGTGTTACTTCACAGTTTTACCACACATTTTTATTTTTTTGACTTGCAAAATGATCTTTTAAATTGACAAACATCATATGTGTAATTCGTTGCACAATTTAAACGGGATCAAAAGATAATCTTTCTCTCTCCATTGACTTCAATTCATAATCTTTCCGAAATAAGGTCCAATGGAGCTCCACCGGAAGGGGAGGGGCTTCGCCACTCTATTCCTCAATTAACCTGTTTTGGATCAACACCAATTCTAATTTTAACTTTTCCTTTCTTACTTTTTGAATAAAAATCAAGTTTGTATCACTAAACTTCATGCATGGCTGAGTGTTTCTTTACTATACATTTTCAAATCTATTTCTTTAGTCATTAATATTCAAAGTATTCATTAAATACTTTCTTTTTGATTACCACAAATCATTATTTTCATTTTCCCGTTCTTAATTGATGAACTAAAATAGTTTATGCCAAGTGTGATAAAAATGCAAAAAAAATACATACTATAATAATAATTTTCTTAAAAATAATTAACTTAGCAGTGATTTGGACCAAGCATGTATGATGTAGCAATACAAAAAATATTTTTGTTCACACAGTGTGACATTAGCTAGTCATGTTAGCTTGTAATATATAGAGCAAAGCTAACTAGCAAGTTAGCCGAATTAAGCTTGGCGACAACACTGTGACACCCCGCTGCA
>JAPTMU010000164.1:362143-373651 GCA_028583405.1 Pogonophryne albipinna
TTGTTTGCAGGTCCTGGGGGATTCAGGGGGGATGGATGCTCTCAAAGCCAGCATGGAGGAGAAGTTCATGGCCAACAACCCCTCCAAGGTTTCATATTAATATATACTAATAATAATAATAATAATGATGTCTGTCAGGATCCTAATGGCGTGTTGTCCTCAGGTGTCGTATGAACCAATCAGCAGCACCCTGCGCAGGAAACAGGAAGAGGTGTCTGCGGTGGTGATCCAGCGCTCGTACAGGAAGCACCTCCTGCGGAGAGGCATCCATCTGGCCGCCCTCAGGTTCAGGACGGGTGGGGGGGCAGAAGGCCTGCTGTTCGGGGAGCCCCGCCCCCCCCAGGTGCAGCTGCAGAGCGACATCTTGCTGCATGCCGCCCCCCCCCACCTCCTGCCTGATGAGAGCCTGAGGGAGTCAACTGCCTGAGAATCTCATTATTAGTATTGTTATTATTATTCCACTTCCTGTCTGCTAACTCAGAGACGAGAGACCTTGGTTATGAAGCACATCTGTTTCCTGTGGAGGACAGGAAGTGGCTCAGACTTCCTGTCAGCGATGGTTCTCTATATATACATTTAAATATGCATAATATGAAATACACACTGTGTATTGGTGACTTGATTGGGTAAAACTAAAGACCTTTTATTGTTTACTATGTCCTGTTCAATAATCATTTATTTATTAAATATGCAATAACTGAAGTCAAGTCAGTTTTATTTTTGGTATGCCAACATCACGGATCAGGAGCTTTATAAAAATGTAATAAAAGTGTTAAAATATTTGAATAGTTTCAACATATGAAGAATATGGATCAGGAATAACAAACAGTATTTTTACTTTTATAGATGTATTAATTTATAGTTGTTGTGTAAAAAACGACCCACAGAATAAACTGTAAACTTGGTAAACCAGTGGGAGACACAACATAAATATAACATCTACATTTAATATAAGGACTTTGATTTATCTGCAGCTTTTCTCTCTCCTCTGTTTCATAATGTGTGCATCAAGTTTTAGATTACTCACTAGTGACTTCCTGTGATTGATCGATTTGAAATCTTTAAAGGCTGAAAAATGTGACCGCAGAAAATATATAAATATATAAAAAATATATATTATAAACCAAAATATTTCTGTCATTTTTCCTCAGGCACAACTGAACACATACCTGTACACTTTATACATGAAGTTGAGGAAACACTCGAGTCAAATGTAATGAAAGTCAGATGGTGTCTTAGACGGGGCAGTGATATCATAAATCTGTTAACGCATTCAAAGACTTGTTCTGTTACCAGCTGTATTCACCTTGCAGGTGCAGCTCTGTGGCTTTGATCCTGGATCAAGTGTTTAAGTCATGGATGTTTAAAGTTTAACTTCTTCATATGTCTAATATTATAGTTCACCTTTCATTCAGGAAGTATGACGCTGCTCTGTCAGTGCGCTTCTCCATGTCTGTGATTGGTCGAATGCTCCAGATACCACCCCTTTCATGTGAACGCACACCTAACTAGATAGGACACGGCTGGCTTGAGTGATCCACTTGATAACCCGCGTCGTAGGACCGCTTAGCGAGAGCACGTTTGTTTTGGGTTAGGTAAGCCGGGTAACTCAGAGATATCCAGGGTCTGTAGAACTGGCTTCAGATTACAGGCCACTGATCGATCAGGCTAAGCTAACCTGTAGCTGCTCCCTCCACATTCACAACAACTTCATACAGACATAAATAATTTTTTTCCTGTTCGGAAAGTGGACAGGCTCCATGGACCTGTCAGCTCCGGACAGCGCACAATGCGTATATGAAGCGCAACGTCATGAACGCAATAAATCATACCCTCGTGGGGGCGCGCTCAGGTGATTGGCCTAGAATGGAGGAGACATCTGAAAAATCAGGTGAACAAATCTGGTGAGCATCAGGGGAGTCTCAAAAAACCCACACACGAATGCACAACGTGTGCACAGAAAGTGGGTTGTGTTGCAGGTTCAGAGGATTTAAACGGAAGACAAATATGTGAGGATCAGAAATACATATGTAAAACTTTTTTCTGTATATGAAACGGAACACGTTTGTGTGTGCATTGAAAAACACAAGTGTGGATCCTGATATACAAGTATGAATCCTTCTGTGTGCATTTGTGTATTATGAGACTGATCTAAGCCCATATGTATCATCTCTCAATGACTCGTAGGAAGCAGCTGTCTGAACGACCAAAGTTCAAAGAGAAAGTCAAGAAGAGCAACAGCTGCCAACAGAACACACACACTCACACACACCAGACACAAACTCACACACACACACACAAACACACACACTCACACCAGACACAATCTCACACACACCAGACACAAACTCACACACACACACACCAGACACAATCTCACTCACACCAGACACAAACTCACACACACACACACACACCAGACACACACACACAAACTCACTCATACTCATACACTCACACACATACACACACACACACACACACACACACACACACACACACACACACACACAACACACACACACATACACACACACACACATACACACACACACTCAGGGTTACAGTTGACGGTGTTTCAGAGGAACTCTGCAGTTTATTTTTAGTTTTCACTTGTCTGCACTATGAAATATATACAATACAATACAATACAACCTTATTTATAAAGCACTTTAAACCTCCAGACCAAAGTGCTGTACAGGCAAATAGATAAAACAAAGCTCAGGTCAAACACCATATAAATATATCATAACTACACATTTGCTACACAACGAGCTGCATTGACCATTATTAGTTAACGAGCTGCATTGACCAGCATTAGTTACCGAGCTGCATTGACCAGCATTAGTTAACAAACTGTATTGACCAGCATTAGTTAACGAGCTGCATTGACCAGCATGAGTTAACGAGCTGCATTGACCAGTACAAGTTAACAAGCTGCATTGATCAGCATTAGTTAACGAGCTGCATTGACCAGCATTAGTTAACAAGCTGCATTGACCAGCATTAGTTAACAAGCTGCATTGACCATTATTAGTTAACGAGCTGTATTGACCAGCATTAGTTAACAAGCTGCATTGACCAGCATTAGTTAACAAGCTGCATTGACCAGTATTAGTTAACGAGCTGTATTGACCAGCATCAGTTAACGAGCTGCATTGACCATTATTAGTTAACGAGCTGCATTGACCAGCACAAGTTAACAAGCTGCATTGACTAGCATTAGTTAACGAGCTGCATTGACCAGCATTAGTTAACAAACTGTATTGACCAGCATTAGTTAACGAGCTGCATTGACCAGCATGAGTTAACGAGCTGCATTGACCAGTACAAGTTAACAAGCTGCATTGACCAGCATTAGTTAACGAGCTGCATTGACCAGCATTAGTTAACAAGCTGCATTGACCAGCATTAGTTAACAAGCTGCATTGACCATTATTAGTTAACGAGCTGTATTGACCAGCATTAGTTAACAAGCTGCATTGACCAGCATTAGTTAACAAGCTGCATTGACCAGTATTAGTTAACGAGCTGTATTGACCAGCATCAGTTAACGAGCTGCATTGACCATTATTAGTTAACGAGCTGCATTGACCAGCACAAGTTAACAAGCTGCATTGCCCATTATTTGTTAATGAGCTGTATTGACCAGCATTAGTTAACGAGCTGCATTGACCAGCATTAGTTAACGAGCTGCATTGAACAGCAAAAGTTAATGAGCTGCATTGAACAGCAAAAGTTAACGAGCTGTATTGACCAGCATTAGTTAACGAGCTGCATTGACCAGCATTAGTTAACAAGCTGCATTGACCAGCATTAGTTAATGAGCTGCATTGATCAGCCAAAGTTAACAAGCTGCATTGACCAGCACAAGTTAACAATCTGCATTGACCAGCGCAATTTAATGAGCTGCATTGACTATTATTAGTTAACGAGCTGCATTAACCAGCACAAGTTAACGAGCTGCATTGACCAGCACAAGTTAATGAGCGGCATTGACCAGTACAAGTTAACAAGCTGCATTGACCATTATTAGTTAACAATCTGCATTGACCATTATTAGTTAACAAGCTGCATTGACCATCATTAGTTAACGAGCTGTATTGACCAGCATTAGTTAACGAGCTGCAGTGACCAGCATTAGTTAACAAGCTGCATTGACCATTATTAGTTAACGAGCTGCATTGACCAGCACAAGTTAACAAGCTGCATTGACCAGCACAAGTTAACGAGCAGCATTGACCAGCATTAGTTAACGAGCTGCATTGACCAGTACAAGTTAACGAGCTGCATTGACCATTATTAGTTAAGGCGAGACACATAAAAAAACCATCGTTTTTCAAGTACTGGTCAATTTTGAGATTTTGTGCTATTTTGATTCTATAACATGTTTTCATTCAGGCTTTTGGAAGGAAAACGTACAAAATACACATTTAAGTGTTTATTTTACTATAGTTTGTCTATTTGCGTCTGTAGATTTCTCCTAAATTCACCAAAAGTTAGCATTCTAACGTAAGATAAAGTACCGCGACCGCTGTGTGCACCATGTCAACAACAGAGGTATCGTTGGAAAGCTCCGTCTCTCCTGCACAATCTCATCGGATCCAAATATGGTCATTTCCTTTGTATCAGCAAGCAATCGTGAAAGTACAAAGGGGTCTTAAACCAAGAAACAAAATCTCATCGGCTGGTGTCAATTTCTGACAACGTGATTCGTTCAGATGCGTCACGTGGTGTGCTAAAATACTTCCTGGTTAGCTTTCCGCTAGAAATTGAAATCTCAAAATGGCAAAAGAACGGCGAAAAAAACGTTCACAGAGAAGACGACAACAATTGTCACTTGCACGAAGCAAGGTTATACAAAAAAATAATTACCCCGAACATGAAATACCTTCACGGAGTGCGTCGATGCGCAAGCTATTATCCAAAGAACAGGAGGGTTTAGCTAGCGCCTCACTGCAATCTTTAAAGGTCCTTTTCTCAAAATGAGTTTTTTCTCCTACTCTGAGTTCGAAATTTCAACTTCAGTAGCACGTAGAGACACCAAACCTTCCAGTTATATTCCTATCAATATTCTGAAGGCTTTTACAGCAGGGTTTGTTCATATATCATTCATAGCCTGAATTATACAACATTGTATACCTAAAAACATGGCGAAAATTGATATTTTAGGGCTGTTGACAGTATTTTCTGATTTAAGAGATATCCAATATCCCTTCTGTAAAAGCCTTAGATACAAATATGACTGCAAAATTAAACAAGAATTTTGAACCTGGCTTTATCCAAAGTTCAGATTTCGATTCCTGAAATGTGTTAAAATATGTGCATATTTAATGAGATACTGGATAATTTGCATATTTAAACATGCTATTTCAGAAAACTTGTAATAAAAAAAACAATTGCCTTATTGTAAGTAATTAACAGGAGAAATGTCTAGCTGATACCTTTAAGTTAAAAAAATTACCCTATTCACCTGGGGTGTCTCGCCTTAACGAGCTGTATTGACCAGCATTAGTTAACAAGCTGCATTGACCAGCACAAGTTAGCGAGCTGCATTGACCAGCAATTAGTTAACGAGCTGCATTGACCAGCATTAGTTAACAAGCTGCATTGTCCAGCACAAGTTAGCGAGCTGCATTGACCAGCAATTAGTTAATGAGCTGCATTGACCATTATTAGTTAACAAGCTGCATTGACCAGCACAAGTTAACAAACTGCATTACCCATTATTAGTTAACGAGCTGCATTGACCAGCATTAGTTAACAAGCTGCATTGACCAGCATTAGTTAACGAGCTGCATTGACCAGTACAAGTTAACAAGCTGCATTGACCATTATTAGTTAACGAGCTGTATTGACCAGCATTAGTTTACGAGCTGCATTGACCAGCATTAGTTAACAAGATGCATTGACCAGCACCAGTTAACGAGCTGGATTGACCAGCATTAGTTAACAAACTGCATTGACCATTATTAGTTAACGAGCTGCATTGACCATTATTAGTTAACGAGCTGCATTGACCAGCACAAGTTAACAAACTGCATTGCCCATTATTAGTTAACGAGCTGTATTGACCAGCATTAGTTAACGAGCTGCATTGACCAGCATTAGTTAACAAGATGCATTGACCAGCACAAGTTAACGAGCTGCATTGACCGGCATGAGTTAACGAGCTGCATTGACCATTATTAGTTAACGAGCTGCATTGACCATTATTAGTTAACAAGCTGCATTGACCATCATTAGTTAACGAGCTGCATTGACCAGCATTAGTTAACGAGCTGCATTGAACAGCAAAAGTTAATGAGCTGCATTGAACAGCAAAAGTTAACAAGCTGTATTGACCAGCATTAGTTAACGAGCTGCATTGACCAGCATTAGTTAACGAGCTGCATTGACCAGCATTAGTTAATGAGCTGCATTGATCAGCCAAAGTTAACAAGCTGCATTGACCAGCACAAGTTAACAAGCTGCATTGACCATTATTAGTTAACAAGCTGCATTGACCATTATTTGTTAACAAGCTGCATTGACCATCATTAGTTAACGAGCTGTATTGACCAGCATTAGTTAACGAGCTGCAGTGACCAGCATTAGTTAACAAGCTGCATTGACCATTATTAGTTAACGAGCTGCATTGACCAGCACAAGTTAACAAGCTGCATTGACCAGCACAAGTTAACGAGCAGCTTTGACCAGCATTAGTTAATGAGCTGCATTGACCAGTACAAGTTAACGAGCTGCATTGACCATTATTAGTTAAGGCGAGACACATAAAAAACCCATCGTTTTTCAAGTACTGGTCAATTTTGAGATTTTGTGCTATTTTGATTCTATAACATGTTTTCTTTCAGGCTTTTGGAAGGAAAACGTACAAAATACACATTTAAGTGTTTATTTTACTATAGTTTGTCTCTTTGCGTCTGTAGATTTCTCCTAAATTCACCAAAAGTTAGCATTGTAACGTAACATAAAGTACCGCGACCGCTGTTTGCACCATGTCAACAACAGAGATATCGTTGGAAAGCTCCGTCTCTCCTGCACAATCTCATCGGATCCAAATATGGTCATTTCCTTTGTATCAGCAAGCAATTGTGAAAGTACAAAGGGGTCTTAAACCAAGAAACAAAATCTCATTGGCTGGTGTCAATTTCTGACAACGTGATTCGTTCAGATGCGTCACGTGGTGTGCTAAAACACTTCCTGGTTAGCTTTCCGCTAGAAATTGAAATCTCAAGATGGCAAAAGAACGGCAAAAAAAACGTTCACAGAGAAGACGACAGCAATTGTCACTTGCACGAAACAAGGTTATACAAAAAACAAATGACCCCGAACATGAAATACCTTCACGAAGTGCGTCAATGCGCAAGCTATTATCCAAAGAACAGGAGGGTTTAGCTAGCGCCTCACTGCAATCTTTAAGGGTCCTTTTCTCAAAATGAGTTTTTTCTCCTACTCTGAGTTCGAAATGTCAACTTCAGTAGCACGTAGAGACACCAAACCTTCCAGTTATATTCCTATCAATATTCTGAAGGCTTTTACAGCAGGGTTTGTTCATATATCATTCATAGCCTGAATTATACAACATTGTATACCTAAAAACATGGCGAAAATTGATATTTTAGGGCTGTTGACAGTATTTTCTGATTTAAGAGATATCCAATATCCCTTCTGTAAAAGCCTTAGATACAAATATGACTGCAAAATTAAACAAGAATTTTGAACCTGGCTTTATCCAAAGTTCAGATTTCAATTCCTGAAATGTGTTAAAATATGTGCATATTTAATGAGATACTGGATAATTTGCATATTTAAACATGCTTTTTCAGAAAACTTGTAATAAAAAAAACAATTGCCTTATTGTAAGTAATTAACTGGAGAAATGTCTAGCTGATACCTTTAAGTTAAAAAAATTACCCTATTCACCTGGGGTGTCTCGCCTTAACGAGCTGTATTGACCAGCATTAGTTAACAAGCTGCATTGACCAGCACAAGTTGGCGAGCTGCATTGACCAGCAATTAGTTAACGAGCTGCATTGACCATTATTAGTTAACAAGCTGCATTGACCAGCACAAGTTAACAAACTGCATTGCCCATTATTAGTTAACGAGCTGCATTGACCAGCATTAGTTAACGAGCTGCATTGACCAGCATTAGTTAACGAGCTGCATTGACCAGTACAAGTTAACAAGCTGCATTGACCATTATTAGTTAACGAGCTGTATTGACCAGCATTAGTTAACAAGCTGCATTGACCAGCATTAGTTAACAAGATGCATTGACCAGCACAAGTTAACGAGCTGCATTGACCAGCACAAGTTAACGAGCTGGATTGACCAGGCAAAAGTTAAAGAGCTGCATTGACCGGAAAAAGTTAAAGAGCTGCATTGACCAGCATTAATTAACAAGCTGCATTGAACAGCAAAAGTTAACGAGCTGCATTTACCAATATTAGTTAATGAGCTGCATTGATGAGCATGAGTTAAGGAGCTGCATTGACCATTATTAGTCAACGAGCTGCATTGACCATTATTAGTCAACGAGCTGCATTGACCATTATTAGTTAACGAGCTGCAATGACCAGCATTAGTTAAAGAGCTGCATTGACCATTATTAGCTAATGAGCTGCAATGACCAGCATTAGTTAACGAGCTGCATTGACCAGCACTAGTTAACAAGCTGCATTGACCAGCACAAGTTAACAATCTGCATTGACCAGCACAAGTTAATGAGCGGCATTGACCAGTACAAGTTAACAAGCTGCATTGACCATTATTAGTTAACAATCTGCATTGACCATTATTAGTTAACAAGCTGCATTGACCATCATTAGTTAACGAGCTGTATTGACCAGCATTAGTTAACGAGCTGCAGTGACCAGCATTAGTTAACAAGCTGCATTGACCATTATTAGTTAACGAGCTGCATTGACCAGCACAAGTTAACAAGCTGCATTGACCAGCACAAGTTAACGAGCAGCATTGACCAGCATTAGTTAACGAGCTGCATTGACCAGTACAAGTTAACGAGCTGCATTGACCATTATTAGTTAAGGCGAGACACATAAAAAAACCATCGTTTTTCAAGTACTGGTCAATTTTGAGATTTTGTGCTATTTTGATTCTATAACATGTTTTCATTCAGGCTTTTGGAAGGAAAACGTACAAAATACACATTTAAGTGTTTATTTTACTATAGTTTGTCTATTTGCGTCTGTAGATTTCTCCTAAATTCACCAAAAGTTAGCATTCTAACATAAGATAAAGTATCGCGACCGCTGTGTGCACCATGTCAACAACAGAGGTATCGTTGGAAAGCTCCGTCTCTCCTGCACAATCTCATCGGATCCAAATATGGTCATTTCCTTTGTATCAGCAAGCAATCGTGAAAGTACAAAGGGGTCTTAAACCAAGAAACAAAATCTCATTGGCTGGTGTCAATTTCTGACAACGTGATTCGTTCAGATGCGTCACGTGGTGTGCTAAAATACTTCCTGGTTAGCTTTCCGCTAGAAATTGAAATCTCAAAATGGCAAAAGAACGGCGAAAAAAACGTTCACAGAGAAGACGACAACAATTGTCACTTGCACGAAGCAAGGTTATACAAAAAAATAATTACCCCGAACATGAAATACCTTCACGGAGTGCGTCGATGCGCAAGCTATTATCCAAAGAACAGGAGGGTTTAGCTAGCGCCTCACTGCAATCTTTAAAGGTCCTTTTCTCAAAATGAGTTTTTTCTCCTACTCTGAGTTCGAAATTTCAACTTCAGTAGCACGTAGAGACACCAAACCTTCCAGTTATATTCCTATCAATATTCTGAAGGCTTTTACAGCAGGGTTTGTTCATATATCATTCATAGCCTGAATTATACAACATTGTATACCTAAAAACATGGCGAAAATTGATATTTTAGGGCTGTTGACAGTATTTTCTGATTTAAGAGATATCCAATATCCCTTCTGTAAAAGCCTTAGATACAAATATGACTGCAAAATTAAACAAGAATTTTGAACCTGGCTTTATCCAAAGTTCAGATTTCGATTCCTGAAATGTGTTAAAATATGTGCATATTTAATGAGATACTGGATAATTTGCATATTTAAACATGCTATTTCAGAAAACTTGTAGTCAAAAAAACAATTGCCTTATTGTAAGTAATTAACATGAGAAATGTCTAGCTGATACCTTTAAGTTAAAAAAATTACCCTATTCACCTGGGGTGTCTCACCTTAACGAGCTGTATTGACCAGCATTAGTTAACAAGCTGCATTGACCAGCACAAGTTAGCGAGCTGCATTGACCAGCAATTAGTTAACGAGCTGCATTGACCAGCATTAGTTAACAAGCTGCATTGTCCAGCACAAGTTAGCGAGCTGCATTAACCAGCAAGTAGTTAATGAGCTGCATTGACCATTATTAGTTAACGAGCTGCATTGACCAGCATTAGTTAACAAGCTGCATTGACCAGCATTAGTTAACGAGCTGCATTGACCAGCACAAGTTAACAAGCTGCATTGACCATTATTAGTTAACGAGCTGTATTGACCAGCATTAGTTAACGAGCTGCATTGACCAGCATTAGTTAACAGAGCTGCATTGACCAGCATTAGTTAACGAGCTGGATTGACCAGCATTAGTTAACGAGCTGCATTGACCATTATTAGTTAACGAGCTGCATTGACCATCATTAGTTAACGAGCTGCATTGACCAGCATTAGTTAACAAGATGCATTGACCAGCACAAGTTAACGAGCTGCATTGACCGGCATGAGTTAACGAGCTGCATTGACCAGCATTAGTTAACGAGCTGCATTGAACAGCAAAAGTTAACGAGGTGCATTGACCAGCATTAGTTAACGAGCTGCATTGACCAACAAAAGTTAACGAGCTGCATTGACCAACAAAAGTTAACGAGCTGCATTGACCAGCATTAGTTAACGAGCTGCATTGACCAGCAATAGTTAACGAGCTGCATTGACCAGCATTAGTTAACGAGCTGCATTGACCAGCATTAGTTAATGAGCTGCATTGATCAGCCAAAGTTAACAAGCTGCATTGACCAGCACAAGTTAACAATCTGCATTGACCAGCGTAATTTAATGAGCTGCATTGACTATTATTAGTTAACGAGCTGCATTAACCAGCACAAGTTAACGAGCTGCATTGACCAGCACAAGTTAACGAGCGGCATTGACCAGTACAAGTTAACAAGCTGCATTGACCATTATTAGTTAACAAGCTGCATTGACCATTATTTGTTAACAAGCTGCATTGACCATCATTAGTTAACGAGCTGTATTGACCAGCATTAGTTAACTAGCTGCAGTGACCAGCATTAGTTAACAAGCTGCATTGACCATTATTAGTTAACGAGCTGCATTGACCAGCACAAGTTAACAAGCTGCATTGACCAGCACAAGTTAACGAGCAGCTTTGACCAGCATTAGTTAACGAGCTGCATTGACCAGTACAAGTTAACGAGCTGCATTGACCATTATTAGTTAA
>JAPTMU010000164.1:374651-400304 GCA_028583405.1 Pogonophryne albipinna
CAGGATTTGTTATCCCGGGGGACTCCCGAGGCAGTTGCAAGGTACCGACAGGCCCGAAGGGCAGCAGCCTCATCCGTGGCAGAGGCAAAGCAGCGGGTGTGGGAGAAGTTCGGAGAGGACATGGAGAAGGACTTTCGGGCGGCACCAAAGTTGTTCTGGAAAACTCTCCGACACCTCAGGAGGGGGAAGCAGGGAACCATCCAAGCTGTGTACAGTAAGGATGGGACGTTGTTGACCTCAACTGATGGAGTGTTGGGGCGTTGGAAGGAACACTTTGAGGAACTCCTGAACCCGACAACTCCGCCCTCTATGTTAGAGGCAGAGCTGGAGTATGACGGGGGATCGGCGCCAATCTCCCGGGGGGAGGTCACTGAGGTTGTTAAACAACTCCACAGTGGCAAAGCCCCGGGGGTAGATGAGATCCGCCCAGAAATGCTGAAGGCTCTGGGTGTTGAGGGACTGTCATGGTTGACACGTCTCATCAACATTGCGTGGAAGTCGGAAACAGTACCGAAGGAGTGGCAGACCGGGGTGGTGGTTCCCATTTTTAAAAAGGGGGATCAGAGGGTGTGTGCCAATTACAGAGGCATCACACTACTCAGCCTCCCCGGGAAAGTTTACTCTAAGGTACTCGAAAGGAGTGTCAGGCCGATTGTCGAACCTCAGATTGAAAAGGAACAATGCGGATTCCGTCCTGGTCGTGGAACGACGGATCAGCTTTTTACTCTCGCAAGGATCCTGGAGGGGGCCTGGGAGTACACTTATCCGGTCTACATGTGTTTTTTTGGACTTGGAGAAGGCGTATGACCGGGTTCCCAGGGAGTTACTGTGGGAGGTGCTACGGGAGTATGGGGTGAGGGTGTCTCTACTCAGGGCCATCCAATCTCTGTACTCCCAAAGCGAGAGCTGTGTCCGGGTCCTCGGCAGTAAGTCGGACCCATTTCCGGTGAGGGTTGGCCTCCGCCAGGGCTGCGCTTTGTCACCAATCCTGTTTGAAATATACATGGATCGGATTTCGAGGCGTAGTCATGGGGGAGGGGGTCTGCAGTTCGGTGGACTAAGGATTGCACCACTGCTTTTTGCAGATGATGTGGTTCTGATGGCTTCATCGGTCTGCGACCTTCAGCACTCACTGGATCGGTTCGCAACCGAGTGTGAAGCGGCTGGGATGAGGATCAGCACCTCCAAATCTGAGGCCATGGTTCTCAGCAGGAAACCGATGGACTGTCCATCCAAGGGAATGAGTCCTTACCCCAAGTGAAGGAGTTCAAGTATCTCGGGGTCTTGTTCTCGAGTGAGGGAACAATGGAGCGTGAGATGGGCCGGAGAATCGGAGCAGCGGGAGCGGTACTGCAGTCGCTTTACCGCACCGTTGTGACGAAAAGGGAGCTGAGCCAGAAGGCAAAGCTCTCTGTCTACCGGGCCATTTTCGTTCCTACCCTCACCTATGGTCATGAAGGATGGGTCATGACCGAAAGAACGAGATCGCGGATACAAGCGGCCGAGATGGGTTTTCTCCGCAGGGTGGCTGGTGTCTCCCTTAGGGATAAGGTGAGAAGTTCGGTCATCAGGGAGGGACTCGGAGTTGAGCCGCTCCTCCTTCGCGTCGAAAGGAGCCAGTTGAGGTGGTTCGGGCACCTAGTTAGGATGCCACCTGGGCGCCTCCCTAGGGAGGTGTTCCAGGCACGTCCAGCTGGGAAGAGACCAAGGGGTAGACCTAGGACCAGGTGGAGGGATTATATCTCTTCGCTGGCCTGGGAGCGCCTTGGGATCCCCCAGTCAGAGCTGGTTGATGTCGCCAGGGAAAAGGAAGTTTGGGGCTCTCTGCTGGAACTGCTACCCCCGCGACCTGACCACGGATTAGCGGAAGAAGATGGATGGATGGATGGATGGATGTGAGGATCTAAGGACAGAGGGTGTCGTATTGTCATACTGATATTTTGTACAAACTGTGAAGTCCACTGAGACAAATGTAACATTTGTGATATTGGGCTATATAAATAAACAATGATTGATTGATTGATTGATTGCATTGACCAGCAAAAGTTAACAAGCTGCATTGACCATTATTATTTAACGAGCTGCGTTGACCATTATTACTCAACGAGCTGCATTGACGAGCGCGAGTTAACCAGCTGCATTGATGAGCATGAGTTAATGAGTTACATTGACCAGCATTAGTTAACGAGCTGCATTGACGAGCACGAGTTAACGAGCTGCATTGATGAGCATGAGTTAACGAGCTACATTGACCAGCACTTGTTAACGAGCTGCCTTGACCAGCACGAGTTAACGAGAGGCATTGACCATTATTAGTTAACGAGCTGCATTGATGAGCATGAGTTAACGAGCTGCATTGACCATTATTAGTTAACGAGCTGCATTGACCAGCATTAGTTAACGAGCTGCATTGATGAGCATTAGTTAATGAGCTGCATTGATCAGCACAAGTTAACGAGCTGCATTAACCAGCACAAGTTAACGAGCAGCATTGACCAGCACAAGTTAACGAGCGGCATTGACCATTATTAGTTAACGAGCTGCATTGATGAGCATGAGTTAACGAGCTGCATTGACCATTATTAGTTAACGAGCTGCATTGACCAGCATTAGTTAACGAGCTGCATTGACCAGCATTAGTTAACGAGCTGCATTGACCAGCATTAGTTAACGAGCTGCATTGACCAGCATTAGTTAACGAGCTGCAATGACCAGCATTAGTTAACGAGCTGCATTGACCAGCATTAGTTAACAAGCTGCATTGACCAGCACAAGTTAACGAGCTGGATTGACCAGCACAAGTTAACGAGCTGCATTGACCGGCATTAGTTAACGAGCTGCATTGAACAGCAAAAGTTAACGAGCTGCATTGACCAGCATTAGTTAACGAGCTGCATTGACCAGCATTAGTTAACGAGTTGCATTGAACAGCAAAAGTTAACGAGCTGCATTGACCAGCATTAGTTAACGAGCTGCATTGAACAGCAAAAGTTAACGAGCTGCATTGACCATTATTAGTTAACGAGCTGCATTGAACAGTATTAGTTAACGAGCTGCATTGACGAGCATTAATTAACGAGCTGCATTGACCATTATTAGTCAACGAGCTGCATTGACGAGCACCAGTTAATGAGCTGCATTGATGAACATGAGTTAACGAGCTGCATTGATGAGCATGAGTTAACGAGCTATATTGACCAGCATTAGTTAACGAGCTACATTGACCATTATTAGTTAACGAGCTGCATTGACCAGCATTAGTTAACAAGCTGCATTGACCATTATTACTGTAGTTAACGAGCTGCATTGACCATTATTAGTTAACAAGCTGCATTGACCAGCATTAGTCAACAAGCTGCATTGACCAGCATTAGTTAACGAGCTGCATTGACCAGCATTAGTTAACGAGCTGCATTGACCAGCATTATTTAACAAGCTGCATTGACCAGCATGAGTTAACGATCTGCATTGAACAGCACAATTTAACGAGCTGCATTGACTATTATTAGTTATTTATTTAGCCCAATATCACAAATGTTACATTTGTCTCAGTGGACTCCACAGTTTGTACAGAATATCAGTATGACAATACGACATCCTCTGTCCTTAGACCCTCTGTCCTTTGACCCTGACATCGTACAAGGAAACACTTCCAGAGCAAACCCCCAGTTTAAAGGGGAACATGGGAGAAACCTCAGGGAGAGCAACAGAGGAGGGATCCCTCTCCCAGGACGGACAGACGTGCAATAGATGCCGTGTGTAAATCGAAGAGATAATTTGCAACATAGGTAGTCCAAATGTTTGGAAATGCATGTGTGTATAATAGGAAGATGAATCCACAAGGATATCCATCCAGGACTCATGATCCAGGACCACAGCCACGACTCAAGATCCAGGGCTCGTGATCCAGGACTCAGGACCACAGCAACAGGACCATCCATGACTCCGGATCCCGGCGTATATAGACACCAAAAAGAAAGAAATTTGGGGAAGCTGGGTTATACGGAACATGAGAGTACACAGGTATAGACAGAGGGAAGGAAGAAATAAGATGTCCCCCGACAAACTAAGCCTATATCAACAAAACTAGGGGCTGAATCTAATCAGCCCTAACTATAAGCTTTATCAAAAAGGAAGGTCTTAAGCGCACTCTTAAAAACGGATAGGGTGTCTGCCGCCGAACACAAACTGGAAGCTGATTCCACAAATGTGGAGCTTGATAAGAAAAGGCTCTGGCTCCCATTGTACTTTTAGAGACTCTAGGAACAACCAACAACCCTGCATTCTTGGAACGCAATGCCCTAGTAGGACTGTGAAGCTGACAATTGAGCGGCCCGACCAAGCAAGGAGGCAGAGGCAGAACGTCCAAAAATATAACCCGGTGTGGGCATTTATTAAATCAGACACATGATTCACAGCCTCAATCCGGCTGAACATGTGCACACCGTCAACAACCACAGGGATTTTACACCACACTACCAGCCTCCCAACAGACAGGGCAACAGAGCCTAAATACACACCCACACTAATCAAACCAACGGGACACAGGTGAGGGGGGAGGAGACAACACAGGGCACCAGGTGCACACAATCAGCAAACAGACATGGGGATAGGGGAACACTTTTCAACATAAAACCAGGAAACAGAGACAGACAAACTAAAACACAGACAGATGCACAAACTACATACACTTTGCCAATGAAGCTACAGAATCCGTAACGGAGGCCGAGATCTATGTCCCCAGAGATCACCTCCGTTACAAGGACAGTAGGGTATAATGAGTTCTTTAAGGTAAGATGGCGCCTGCCCATTAAGGGCTTTGTAGGCGAGAAGAAGAATTTTAAATTCTATCCTGTGTTCTATAGGGAGCCAGTGTAAGGCAGCCAGAACAGGAGTAATGTGGTCCCTTTTCCAAACTCTGGTTAGTACACGAGCTGCAGCATTTTGAATCAGCTGAAGCCACTTGACTGACTTCTTGGTACACCCTGATAATAAGGAGTTACAATAATCCAGCCTTGAAGTAACAAATGCATGGACTAGTTTCTCTGCATCGTTTTGAGGCAAGATATGCCTGATTTTTGCAATGTTACGTAGATGGAAGTAGGCGGTCCTTGAAATTGATTTTATGTGGGCGTTAAAGGATAAATCCTGATCAAATATAACACCAAGATTCCTTACAGTCTGACTGGAGGCCAAATTAATGCCATCCATAGTTAGTATATCTTTAGATAATTTGTTTCGTAGATTCTTCGGGCCGAGTACAATAACTTCAGTTTTGGTCCTGTCAAAAAGTTTAAAGTCATCCACATTTTTAAGTCCTTGAGGCAGTCTTGAATTTTATTTAGATGATTAATTTCATCAGGCTTGATTGATCAATATAGTTGAGTATCATCCGCATAACAATGAAAGTTTACAGGATGATTCTTTATAATATTGCCTAACGGAAGCATATAAAATGTGAACAAAATAGGTCCGATCACTGAGCCCTGTGGCACTCCATGGCTAACTTTGGTTTGCATAGAAGATTCATCGTTGACACGTACAAACTGAGAGCGTTCAGATAGATAGGACCTAAACCAGCCTAAAGCAGTTCCCTGTATGCCAACTAAGTGCTCTAGTCTTTGCAATAAGATATCATGATCGATAGTATCAAATGCAGCACTGAGATCGAGCAAAACAAGAATAGAGACATGTCCCTTGTCTGAGGCTATTAGAATGTCATTTGTGACTTTAACCAGAGCTGTCTCTGTGCTATGATGTGTTCTAAAGCCAGACTGAAAATCTTCAAATAAATCATTGTTTTTTAAGTAATCACACAGCTGTTTAGCGACCGCTTTCTCAAGAGTCTTTGAGAGGAACGGAAGATTAGAAATAGGTCTATAATTGGCTAAAACCTCTGGATCAAGGTTGTGCTTTTTAAGAAGTGGTTTTATCACAGCTACTTTGAATGATTGTGGAACATAGCCTGATAATAAAGACATATTCATAATATTTAATAAAGAAGTGCTAATTAATGGAAAAACTTCCTTCAACAGCTTAGTTGGAATTGGGACTAACATACACGTTGATGGTTTAGAAGAGAGAATCATTGAATCTAATTGTTCAAGGTTAATGGCTGAAAAGCATTATAGTTTACTATCTAGTGTAATATTAGAACTTACGTTTCCGGGAGCTGTTGATAACACTATACTGGTCAAAGGCAAGAGGTCATTAATTTTGTTTCTAAGAGTAACAATCTTATCATTAAAAAAGCACATAAAATCATTACTACTGAGTGCTATGGGAATAGAAGGCTCAATGGAGCTGTGGCTCTCTGTCAGCCTGGCTACAGTGCTGAAAAGAAATCTTGCATTATTCTTATTCTCATCTATTAATGAAGAGTATTAGGCTGCTCTCGCTTTACGCAGTGCTTTCTTATATTCATTGAGAGTAATATGCCAAATTAAACGAGTTTCTTCATGTTTAGTGGAACGCCATATCCTTTCAAGTTGTCTCGACTTTTGCTTTATTTTGCGGGTTTCGGCATTATGCCATGGAGCTAATCTATGTTGTTTTATTTTTCTTCTTTTTCAAAGGAGCAACAGAGTCTAATTTTATTCGCAGCGCATCTGTAGCACTATCAACAACATGATCAATTTGGGGTGGTGTACATTTTGTATAAGTTTCCTCCCCTACATGCAGACATGCTATCGAGTTAAGTATTGGTGGAATCTCTTCCTTAAATTTGGCTATAGCACTAACAGATAGGTTTCTGCTGCAGGAGCTTTTGACTAATGCTTTGTAGTCTAGTAACAGTACTTCAAAAGTTACTAAGAAATGGTCGGATAAAGCAGGATTATGCGGTTCGACTAATAGTTGCTCAATTTCAATACCATAAGTCAGAACAAGGTCGAGAGTGTGATTATAGCAGTGGGTTGGTTTATTTACACTCTGACAGAAACCAACAAAATCTAATATAGAGTTAAATGCAACAGTAAGGCTATTTTTATCATCGTCAACATGAATATTAAAGTCACCTACGATAATTACTTTATCTGTTTTAAGAACCAAAGTTGATAAAAACTCAGAGAATTCTGATAAGAATTCTGAATAAGGACCTGGTGCATGGTACACTGTAACAAATAAGATTGGCTGCAAAGTGTTCCAGGTTGGATGCGTAAGACTAAAAACGAGACTTTCAAAGGAGGTATAATTTAATTTTGGTTTAGTATTGATAAGTAAACTTGAGTCAAAGATTGCTGCAACTCCACCTCCTCGGCCCACGCCTCGGGCAATATGAGTATTGATATGGCTGTGTGGAGTGGCCTCATTTATGCTGACATATTCTTCATGTCTCAACCAAGTTTCAGTGAGACAGCATATATCAATATTATAATCTGATATTAAATCATTTACCAATATTGCTTTAGATGCTAGAGATCTTATGTTTAAGAGACCACATTTAATCTTCCTGTTTTGTTGCACTGTAGTAGTTGTTACATTTACTTTTATTAGGTTATTATGTATGATGAAGCCATATCTAGGAGCTTATATTATTTAATAGTTATCCATTTATTTTATTGTTCTTTTTTGTTTATAGTAAATCTTCCTGTTAATTCTTAAGTTGATCAAATAAGTGTATAATACTATGCCTCTGTTTTTGTAAAGGCAGCCTTTGGGCGCCGGGGGAGGGGAGACCTGCTCATTATAAATATGGGAAACAGGTGGTAGTGAGCGGCGCACCCGGTAGGCTTATGGTTTTTTACCATCGGGTAAGAAGGAAGAGAAATGCTTGATGTGTTTATAATAAATCGCACTGAAACGACTTTTGCTCGGACCTTGATTTTTACCCATGCGTAAGATTCGCTGACGGGTGCCTCAGCGGCACTTTGCGTTATATTTCTTTCATTTATTTTTATGATTTTGGCCGCTATATAGTAAAAAACCCGCCTCATGAATGGATACTATTTTTTTGAAAACCATTTTTCTGTGGATGGCCCGCTGCAAAGAGGGTTACAAGGATTTCCTTATTGCAACTCCCGGGAGTCGCGTGGAAAAGAGGACAGACGCCGGCCTCGTTTTGGAAATGTTTGTACGCGAGGCAGAGCGTGTGGGACTCGTGAGTAAACAAGAGGAAAAAAGGAATGAGTCATGCTTGTTGTGATTTAATCAATGGATGCATACGCAAATGAACATATGAGCCAAACGTGTCAAATTTTGTGGATGGAATGATTAAACGTTTCATCAAAGAAATAAGGACGTCTGTGC
This sequence comes from Pogonophryne albipinna, assembly GCA_028583405.1. Lineage (NCBI taxonomy): Eukaryota > Metazoa > Chordata > Actinopteri > Perciformes > Artedidraconidae > Pogonophryne > Pogonophryne albipinna. The sequence goes on from JAPTMU010000164.1 coordinate 382,899, forward strand.
ATGCCAGTTTTACGCACGCTGCGGAGAACAGCGTTATGGATTAACGCAGACGCAATCTGATCATAGGGATTTAATACAATTAAAAGCAACTCTCAAGTAAAAATGACTGAACCTAAAACTGCCAAGGAGGCAGAGGATCTTTTAAAATCCCTCACGGCCACACGCAGAGGGAAACTTGGAGTGTGCACAAGAAAACTAAATGAAACTAAAGCCCTGCTCACTGACGGTGGAAATGTTGATGATGTTGATGATTTCATGGATATGTTTAAAACTGATATGGATGAATTCAATAAAGTGCATAATTCTCTCCAACAACTCTTATCTGAAGAGGAAAAGGACATTGATGTAACAGACTGGTATGAACCCAGAATTATGAACTTTAATTACTTTGCAAAGGAAGTTAAAGCATGGAGAAGAGAACGTATTGCACAACTACAAGTTGATCCACTCGACAGTATCTCCAATGCCTCCAAAAGGACTACAACATCAAGGGCCTCCTCTGCTGCTAAGTTAGCATCAGCAGAAAGGGCAGCTCTGGAGGCTAAGTCTGCTGCTTTAAAGGACATGCATGCACTGCGACTGGAGGAAACCATTCTCAAATCAAAGATTGAAAAGATGGAGATGGAATCACAGATTGCAGCAGCAGATGCCAAAATGAGGGTACTTCTCAGCCCAAATGAGGATGATCATCTTGGTGATGCTATGAATGCTTATTTAGATGAAGGTAAACTGGACAATGTGGAGCAAATGTATACAGACACTTCTGTCTTGGAATTGATTGAAGTAGCTGCTGTACCTAAAACTCCACTACATAGAACAATTGTGGATTTCCATAAAAGATCTCAGCAAGCAAATGGTGCATCAAGCCCACAACTGGAAAATCCTGCAATCAACATTTTTACTCAGGAAAACCTCAACACACTGGCACAGAGACAAAAGGACATAGCTGATCTCATGATAATGCAACAAAATCTATCCCTGCTACCTAAGAGAGAGGTGCCTGTGTTTAATGGTGACCCACTCTCTTATCAACCTTTCATGCATGCATTCAGATACCTAATTGAAGAGAAAACTAGTAACTGCCAGGACAGGCTCTACTTTCTTGAACAGTTTACATCAGTTCAAGCCAGAGATCTGGTCCGTAGCTGTCTTCACATGGATGCACCAAGAGGATATTCAGAGGCCATGCAACTTTTAAAGAGACATTATGGAAATGAAATGAAAATTGCAAATGCTTATCTGGATAAGGCACTCAACTGGACAGCTATCAAGCCAGATGATGGAAAATCTCTTCATGCCTACTCACTATACCTAAGAGAATGCCTTAACACCATGCAGGACTTGGAGTACATGGATGAGCTAGACGTCACATCAACGTTAAGACTAATTGTATCCAAGCTACCATATAAGCTCAGGGAAAGATGGCGCACAACAGCGTATGAAGAATTTCAAAAGAAAAACATCAGAGCTAGATTCAAACATCTGGTCGAATTCACCGAAAAGCATTCTGACATATTATTACACCCAGTGTTTGGAGAAATTAAAGACTCAAATCCCACTAAAAGGATAATCACCAACAATAGGACAACTGACCTCAGAACACCTAAAAGGAGCAGTAGCTTTGCCACGGATGTCGCCGCAACTGACCATTATGACACCAGGCTACAGGCATTTAAGGTGCAGCAACCCACCTACATCAAAGCTGCCCCTGCAACCCTATGTAGTTTCTGTCAAGGCAGGCATGCAGTAGTGGACTGCATAAAACTCAAATCAGAGCCTCACGACCAAAAGGTTAATTATCTAAAGACAAATGGTTACTGTTTTGGTTGCCTTAAGAAGGGTCACATGAGCAAAGACTGTACATTGAAGCTAAACTGTCTAACATGCCAAAGGAAACATCCAACACTGCTGCATATTGATGAATTAAATTCAAAACAAGTCACCCTCTAAAACAGTAGAACAGAACCAAAGCGAGCGTCCATCAGCCGGTGAGGATTGTGCCCTTGCTATTGTTCCGGTGCAAGTTAAAGCAGCAAAAGGAAGCAAGTATATTCAAACCTACGCCTTTCTTGACCCGGGGAGCACGGCCACATTCTGTACTGAAAACTTAATGAACCAACTGAATACTAAAGGACGAAAGACTGAAATTCTACTCTGCACAATGGGACAAAAAAGGAATGCAAAAAGCTATGAAATCACAGGTCTGGAAATAGGAAACATAGATGGAGAACAATTTATCAACTTGCCCAAAGTGTACACACAAACTAAGATTCCTGTCTCAAAGGAAAACCTTCTCACACACTCCGATCTTGAAAAATGGCCTCATCTCAGTCAGATCCAAATCAAGGAAATTGATGCAGACATTGAAATGCTGATAGGGATGAATGTTCCCAAAGCCTTGGAACCCTGGGATATAATCCACAGTCAGGGTAATGGACCATATGCAGTGAAGACAATGTTTGGATGGGTGGTCAATGGGCCCACTCAAATCTCACACTGCTATGGATACTTCTGAAACAATGTCAGCAACCGTCAATAGAATTTCACTGGATAATTTGAGGGACCAGCTAGTCTCACAGTACAACCAGGATTTCCCTGAAAAGGAATATGAGGAAAAAAGAGAGATGTCATGTGAGGACAGGAAATTCATGGACTTGGCTGAAAGTTCAATAATCATCAAAAACGGACATTACAACTTACCTCTACCCTTCCGTGATAAGGACTTGGCCCTGCCTAACAATTACAACATGGCACTCCATCGCACAACCAACCTTGCTGGGAAATTCAAGAGGGATTCAGTTTACGCTGAAGAATATAAAGCCTTCATGGAAAAGGTACTGGAAAAGGGCTATGCCGAAAAGGTTCCACAAGATCAACTTCAAAGATCAGACGGCAGGCTCTGGTACATACCGCATCATGGGGTTTACCGTAAAAGAAAGAAGAAACTCAGGGTTGTATTTGACTGTTCATCTTCATTTAAATGAAAGTCCCTTAATGTTGAACTCCTCCAAGGTCCGGACTTGACTAATCCACTTCTAGGCGTCTTGCTTCGTTTCCGTCAGGAGAAAATTGCAATAATGGCTGACATTGAAGCAATGTACTACCAAGTACAAGTACAGCAAGACCACCGTGACTATCTCAGGTTTTTGTGGTGGCCTCAAGGAGACATCAGCAAACGACTGGAGGTCTATCGGATGAATGTGCATCTCTTTGGTGCAGTATCATCCCCAAGCATAGCCAGCTTTGCCTTGCAACAAGTGTCAAGAGACAATGCCAGTAAATACAGCATGGAAGTACTGGAAACCATTCAGCGCAGCTTTTATGTGGATGATTGTCTCAAATCTGTGGCTTCTACAACTCAAGCTATCGACCTTACAAAGGATCTAATGAAGGCATGTGCCGAAGGAGGATTTACTCTTACCAAATGGGTGAGTAACAGCCAAGACGTGCTTAGAACCATCCCTGAAGTGCACAGAGCTAAACCAGTTGAGCAACTAGATCTGGACAAAGAAAAAACACCTCTAGAAAGAGTTCTAGGCATCCAGTGGAATATCGTGAGAGATACTTTTACCTTCACTGCTGCCATCAAACACAGAGTTCCTACAAGAAGAACAGTTCTTTCTATTGTCAGTTCTATTTACGACCCCCTCGGTTTCCTTTCACCATTCATCCTCAAGGCCAAGCAAATCCTTAGAGGACTCTGCATTGATAAGTGTGGATGGGATGAAGTTATCCCAGAACACCTTTCAAAGTCATGGCAAAGATGGATAGCAGAACTAGATCAGCTGGGCAGATTTGAAGTGAACAGGTGCATGAAGCCTGAACATTTTGGACTCGTAAGGACTGCTGAGCTGCATCACTTCTGTGATGCAAGTGAAACAGGGCATGGCACTGCAAGCTACATTAGATTCACGGACCACAAAGGAGATACTCATGTGTCATTCATTCTCGGGAAATCCAGAGTCAATCCTCTGAAGCAAATCACCATTCCCAGACTGGAGCTCGCAGCTGCTACACTTGCTGTAAAAGTTGACAGGATGTTACAGAAGGAACTAAACATGAAACTACAGAAATCAACCTTCTGGACAGATAGTACATCAGTACTAAAATATATCCACAACCAAACAAAAAGATTCCATACCTACGTTGCTAATAGGATAGCTGTGATTCACAACTTGTCCCAAGAAAGCCAATGGAGGCATGTAAGTTCCAAGGACAATCCAGCAGACTTTGCATCACGTGGATTGAATATTGAACCATTCTTGGAGTCCACAAGATGGTTGAATGGCCCTGACTTCCTTTCAAAGGAGGAAAGTGAATGGCCCGAAGTGCCAAAGGATCTTGGCCACATCCTCCGTAATGATCCAGAGATTAAAAAGGACATCTCTGTTAACAGCTTGAAAATAAATAACTGTGCAACCACCGACCTCATTGAACACTACTCCTCTTGTAAAAAACTACAGAGAGCAGTTGGTTGGTTGTTGAAACTCAAAAGACTGCTTCAATCCAAAAGAGCTAAAGCACCAGTGACCCGCTCCAAAACTGCAGAAAGACAACAAGGACTATCTGTGGAGGATTTGGAGGAAGCAGAGAAATCCATCATTCACTATGAACAAGAGTGCTACTTTGAATCTGAGCTGATGCTGCTAAGGAAAGGAAAAGATGTTAAAGCTGACAGCCCCTTACGCAAAGTTGATCCTATTCTGGATGAAGGTATCCTACGGATTGGAGGACGCATAAGTAAATCTGCTATGCCAGTACATTTGAGAAACCCGATAATCCTTCCAAAAAACTCCCACATATCCAAACTGATTCTACGCGATATTCATCAGCAGGTCGGACACTCTGGGAGGAACCACATGCTCTCCAGACTAGGCCAGAAATTCTGGTTACCCTCTGCCAACTGTTCTGCAAGGAAAATAATAAAGGCTTGTGTTTTGTAGACGCATGCAAGCTAGAGTTGGAGAACAAAAAATGGCTGACCTACCTGAAGATCGTGTGGCTCCAGACCTTCCACCTTTCTCTCATGTGGGAATTGACTATTTCGGACCCATCGTGGTTAAAAGAGGTCGAGGCCAGGTGAAGCGGTGGGGGGTAATATTCACCTGCCTTGTGAGTCGAGCTATTCATCTGGAGGTGGCGAGTACCTTGGATACTAACTCCTGCATCAACGCCATAAGGCGGTTTTCATGTCGAAGAGGACCAATTCTAACAATCAGAACAGATCGTGGGACCAACTTTGTAGGCGCTCAGAAAGAACTGGAGACTGCTCTAAACCAGCTTGATCACAAAAGGATCCAGGATTCCCTGCTCTCTGAGCAAGTCAGGTGGCTGTTCAATCCCCCATCAGGAGCACACTTCGGAGGAGTGTGGGAAAGACTGATCAGGCTGGTGAAAAAAGTACTCTTTTCAGTTCTTCAACATCAGGTCATGGATGATGAAATGCTACAAACTGCCTTTTGTGAAGTTGAATCTATTCTCAATGACAGACCAATCACACCTGTGTCAGCTGATCCTAATGATTTAGAACCCCTCACGCCAAACCACCTGCTGCAGCTGAAAACCAAACCACTCTTACCACCTGGACTCTTCTACCAAGATGACCTCTACACCAGAAAGAGATGGAGACAAGTTCAATACATTGCAGACCTCTTCTGGCAGAGGTGGGCTAAAGAATATCTGCCACTCTTGCAGCAAAGGCAAAAGTGGGTCAACACTAGAAGGAATCTTCAACCCAACGATATTGTGGTCATCGTCGATGAAACAGCACCAAGGAACTCATGGCCCCTCGGCCGTGTGGTTAAAACCCTGCCCGGACCCAAAGGTCTGGTCAGAAGTGTGTTAGTTCAGACCAAGACTAACATCCTGCAAAGGCCCATTTGTAAGCTCTGTCTACTCCTGGAAGCCAACTGAGCCAAGAGCTAGCCAATGCCCTACCCCTTATCCCCTGCACACACACATACTATCTTTCTTACATCTTTCCATACACAAACCTCTCTATTTCAAACTACATTGATACCCTTTTGACTATTGTCTCCTGCCTCAGGGACAGTGAGTGGTGAAACCACAAAAGACACTGATGCAGCATGAACTTTGGGGGGGATCTAAGGGGGGGCTAATTGAAATGACTTGTTGAATGTATATATGCATATTAGTAGATTTTGTAAGATAAACAGAAATGTAATTAGATATTTTGCGTAGTTTAAAATATTTAAAGGTGTTACCTGGCTCCATAGAATGTCTTGTTGTAATTGATTTGCTATTGCATCACAATTAGGGGCCGGTATGATGAAGCCATATCGAGGAGCTTATATTATTTAATAGTTATCCATTTATTTTATTGTTCTTTTTTGTTTATAGTAAATCTTCCTGTTAATTCTTAAGTTGATCAAATAAGTGTATAATACTATGCCTCTGTTTTTGTAAAGGCAGCCTTTGGGCGCCGGGGGAGGGGAGACCTGCTCATTATAAAGCTGGGAAACAGGTGGTAGTGAGCGGCGCACCCGGTAGGCTTATGGTTTTTTACCATCGGGTAAGAAGGAAGAGAAATGCTTGATGTGTTTATAATAAATCGCACTGAAACGACTTTTGCTCGGACCTTGATTTTTACCCATGCGTAAGATTCGCTGACGGGTGCCTCAGCGGCACTTTGCGTTATATTTCTTTCTTATATTTTTATGATTTTGGCCGCTATAATGTATGACACCTCTATTAGGTTTTAGCTTAAATTGTCCTTGGGCAGACACACACACCGTTAATATTGGGTATTTTATTGGATTCAGGATTCCTATGGATGACTGCCTAGGAGAGAGCGCAGAGAAGCGTGTAAGACTGCGACTCCGCCTCCTGGTCTCAACTCCAGTTTGTCATGGATTAAGTCCACAAAGCCCTGAAATGTTTGCCGAAATGAGATCTGAACCTTCCAAAGTAGGATGAATGCCGTCTCTCTTAATCAGACCAGGTTTTCCCCAGAAGGCTGTCCAATTATTTACGAAGCCCACATTGTTTGCTGGGCACCACCAAGACAACCAGCGCTGAAATGATGACATGCGGCTATACATGTCATCATTGATCAGATTGGGGAGGGGACCAGAGAAGATTACGGTGTCCGACATTGTTTTAGCATAACTACTGCCTGCCTCTCATACACCTGGGTTAGGATTAGGGTTAGGGTTAGGGTTAGGGTTAGGGTAATGTTGTGAATCGAGTGGCCTGTGTTCGTCGTCCATAACATACGCCTGCCCATACCATAACCCCACCACCACCATGGGCCACACGATTCACAACATTACCCTAACCCTAACCCTAACCCTACCCCTACCGCTCACACCAGATACTGCCTGGTTTTCGGACCCCCCCAGACCCCCCCCCCAATAAAGCAAAAGTGCACGTTTCAGAGTGGCCTTTTATTGTGGCCAGCCTAAGGCACACCTGTGCAATAATCATGCTGTCTATATGAGCATCTTGATATGCCACACCTGTGAGGTGGGATGGATTATCTCGGCAAAGGAGAAGTGCTCACTATCACAGATTCTTTCAGATTTGTGAACAATATTTGAGAGAAATGGTTATTTTGTGTTTATAGAAAATGTTTTAGATCTTTGAGTTCATCTCATGAAAAATGGGATCAAAAACAAAAGTGTTGCGTTTATATTTTTGTTCAGTGTATATCTGCTCCCTGATCTCTCTGTGAATTGAAAGTACTTATTGCCTGAGATCGCACGCTGTGGTTTTATTAAATGTGCCAAGTGCTAGGACTGTCTTAGGGAAGAAAGCTTTTAGATGTGCAGCTCCACTAACTTGGAACAGTCTCCAAATAGAATGGAAAATTACCAAGCTAGTACCACTACATGTTTTTAAAGCTCGGTTGGATGCTAACCAATCAGATGCTGTTAGTACCTGTACATGTGGTTAAATATGTAAATTGTAATCCCTGAACATTTTGCTGTATGATGTCCTTTTGTTGTTCTGTTGTTTATGTTTTTATGTCTTCTTGTGGAACCTACTGCTGCAGGTCTCCCTTGAAAAAGAGATCATTGATCTCAATGGGATTTTACCTGGATGAATAAAGGTTTTGAATTGAATTGAATTGAACGAGCTGCATTAAAGAGCATTAGTTAACGAGCTGCATTAACCATCAAAAGTTAACAAGCTGCATTAAAGAGCATTAGTTAACGAGCTGCATTGACCAGCAAAAGTTAACAAGCTGCATTAAAGAGCATTAGTTAACGAGCTGCATTGACCAGCATGAGTTAACGAACTGCATTGATGAGCATGAGTTAACGAGCTGCATTGACCAGCATTAGTTAACGAGCTGCATTGACCAGCATTAGTTAACGAGCCGCGTTGACCAGCATTAGTTAACGAGCTGCATTAAAGAGCATTAGTTAACGAGCTGCATTGATGAGCATTAGTTAACGAGCTGCATTGATGAGCATTAGTTAACGAGTTGATTTGACCAGCATTAGTTAACGAGTTGCGTTGACCAGCATTAGTTAACAAGCTGCATTGATGAGCATTAGTTAAAGAGCTGCATTGACCAGCATGAGTTAACGAGCTGCATTGATGAGCATGAGTTAACGAGCTGCATTGACCGGCTTGAGTTAACGAGCTGCATTGACCAGCATTATTTAACGAGCTGCATTAAAGAGCATTAGTTAACGAGCTGCATTAACCAGCATTAGTTAACGAGCTGCATTAAAGAGCATTAGTTAACGAGCTGCATTAACCAGCATTAGTTAACGAGCTGCATTGAAGAGCATTAGTTAACGAGCTGCATTGACCAGCATGAGTTAACGAACTGCATTGATGAGCATGAGTTAACGAGCTGCATTGACCAGCATTAGTTAACGAGCTGCATTGATGAGCATGAGTTAACGAGCTGCATTGACCAGCATTAGTTAACGAGCTGCATTGACCAGCATTAGTTAACGAGCCGCGTTGACCAGCATTAGTTAACGAGCTGCATTAAAGAGCATTAGTTAACGAGCTGCATTGATGAGCATTAGTTAACGAGCTGCATTGATGAGCATTAGTTAACGAGTTGATTTGACCAGCATTAGTTAATGAGTTGCGTTGACCAGCATTAGTTAACAAGCTGCATTGATGAGCATTAGTTAAAGAGCTGCATTGACCAGCATGAGTTAACGAGCTGCATTGATGAGCATGAGTTAACGAGCTGCATTGACCGGCTTGAGTTAACGAGCTGCATTGACCAGCATTATTTAACGAGCTGCATTAAAGAGCATTAGTTAACGAGCTGCATTAACCAGCATTAGTTAACGAGCTGCATTAAAGAGCATTAGTTAACGAGCTGCATTAACCAGCATTAGTTAACGAGCTGCATTGACCAGCATTATTTAACGAGCTGCATTAAAGAGCATTAGTTAACGAGCTGCATTAACCAGCATTATTTAACGAGCTGCATTAAAGAGCATTAGTTAACGAGCTGCATTAACCAGCATTAGTTAACGAGCTGCATTGATGAACTTGAATTAACGAGCTGTATTAATGAGCATTAGTTAACGAGCTGCATTGACCAGCTTGAGTTGACGAGTTAAGCAGGGTCAGCTGTTGTTGTGGACCTATCGGTTTCACAGAACGTTGAATAAATTCAGTGTTCACTGTGATTTCAGGGAACGGGTAAAGGTCTGACCTCAGATCAATGACCGCGACTGAATAAATTCAGAAGAAGACCAAAACACGGAACATCTGTTTCATCAAGTCAACATGTTGACAGTGAACGCACCTCAGCCTGTCAACATGTTCCTCGTTATTAGACATAAATATCAAACGTTGTACCATACATTTAAAGAGGTTTAAATAAACGTTCATTCTTTCTCCGGAATAAAGAATAACACGTTCACTTTGGATATCAATCCTGCAGTTCTTTTAGAATAAATATTTGTATAAAGAGTTAATTATGATTAAATATGATTATAAAGAACCTTCTTAATAAATATTACAAGTCATATCTGAATCTGACGAATGATGACGATGACCAAGGTCAGCTGGTGTTTGTTGGTCTCGGGTTCTCTGATGAATTTAAGTAGTGACTCTTCTTCTATAAAAACTGAAAAACTGAACGCAAACATCAGAGCAGCCTGAACCTGAACCAGAACCAGAACTGAACCAGAACTGAACCTGAACTGAACCTGAACTGAACCTGAACTGAACCCAGACCATGGACCGAGGTAGGTTTTTATCTCTACCTGTCTCTCTCTCACTTGTCTGTCTCTCACATGTCTGTCTCTCAACTGTCCTTCTCCCCTGTGTGTCTCTCACCTATCTCTCTCTCACCTGTCCTTCTCACCTGTCCTTGTCACCTGTCTGTCTCTCACCTGTCTGTCTCTCACCTGTCTGTCTCTGACTGGTCCTTCTCACCTGTCTCTCTCTCACCTGTCTGTCTCTCACCTGTCTGTCTCTCACCTGTCTGTCTCTGACTGGTCCTTCTCACCTGTCTCTCTCTCACCTGTCTCTCTCTCACCTGCCTCTCTCTCACCTGTCTGTCTCTCACCTGTCTGTCTCTCACCTGCCTCTCTCTCACCTGTCTGTCTCTCACCTGTCTGTCTCTCACCTGCCTCTCTCTCACCTGTCTGTCTCTCACCTGTCTGTCTCTCACCTGCCTCTCTCTCACCTGTCTCTCTCTCACCTGCCTCTCTCTCACCTGTCTGTCTCTCACCTGTCTGTCTCACCTGTCTGTCAGTCATCCTCTTGCTGTCGCTGCTGTCAGTGGGCGTGTCCACTGTGTCCTCTCAGCCAATCACAGAGAGTCATCGTCTTTTCTCCATCGCTATGCTGAGAGTCCAAAACCTGCACCTGCTGTCCCACGAGCTCCTCTCCGAATTCGTAAGTGTGTGTGTGTCTGTTTGTGTGTGTGTGTGTGTGTGTGTGTTTGTACATCTGTGAGAAAATCCTGACCACAACCACGGCGGAATATAACTGCCAAAACTCACGTGAGAAGAAAAAGTTTTGTACTTGTAAAAAAAGCTTTTTTTTTCTCTGTTTGTACTCGTAGAAAATATGTTTGTGCACTTGTAAAACCTAAGCTGAATTTGTCTTTGAAAATTGTCTCTGAAAATTGTAATGTGTTTGTTTGATAGATACGTTTTTTATTTGCAAAACTAAATGAATTAGTTTGTAGATGGTGTTTGTTAGTGAATCATAAGGAATTTGTAAAAGTTGTTTATTTTGTTTGTGGAGTTATCGCAGGAAATTAGCTCCATACTGGACGCTGACTTTAAAATTCTAATCCATTACAAGTTCTTGTTCCCTGTACAATTTTAATCAGTGACCTTATCTGAGTATCACAATACAATGTAATCTGATTACTTCTGGATTACCTCAACATCAAATGCATTGCGAATCAATTAAAGGGAAATAACACCAATCAGATGTTTTAATATGTTAAATACTAACAGGTTAGTATATTAAATACTAACAGTTAAATAGATATTTAAAAAAAAAAAGTGAAAGGAGCTGAAATTTAAACCAAAAGTAACATTTGGGGATCTCCCTCTGATGATCTTTATCGATACCGCTTGATACTTATTGATCTTGATACTTACTAACAGTAATCTGATTACATCTTAGTGTGTGTTACTCTGTGTTATTGTGTGTTAGTGTCTATCCCGTGTGTGTATTCCAGTGTGTTACAGTTTGTTTGTGTGTGTGTGTGTGTGTGTGTGTGTGTGTGTGTGTGTGTGTGTGTGTGTGTGTGTGTGTGTGTGTGTGTGTGTGTGTGTGTGTGTGTGTGTGTGTGTGTGTGTGTGTGTGTGTGTGTGTGTGTGTGTTAGGAGCGCTCTCAGACGGAGGAGCAGCGTCAGGTCAACAAAATGTTTCTGCAGGATTTCTGCAACTCAGATTACATCATCAGCCCCATCGACAAACACGAGACACAACTCATATCTGTGAGTACACACACACACACTGCGAGTACACACACACTGTGAGTACACACACACACCCACACACTTTGAGTACACACACACAATGTGAGTACACACACACACACACACTGACTACAAACACACGACACACACACTACACACACACACATACAGACTACATCCACACACTACACACACACTACACACTACACATGAACAACACACTACACACACACAATACACACTACACACTACACTAAACAACACACTACATACTACACACACACTACAGATACACAAACACACACTACACGCTTTAATAGACTGTATAGTTCCTCTTCAGCTCTCGCTTTGTTCTATGCTCTGATTGTCTCCGGGTGTGAGTGTGTTATGTGCTCTGATTGGCTCCAGGTACTGAGTGTATGCTCCGATTTGCTCCAGGTGTGAGTGTGTTATGTGCTCTGATTGGCTCCAGGTGTGAGTGTGTTCTGTGCTCTGATTGGCTCCAGGTGTAAGTGTGTTCTGTGCTCTGATTGGCTCCAGGTGTGAGTGTGTTCTGTGCTCTGATTGGCTCCAAGTGTAAGTGTGTTATGTGCTCTGATTGGCTCCAGGTGTAAGTGTGTTCTGTGCTTTGATTGGCTGCAGGTGCTGAACCTGTTGTCCATCTCGCTCCGGTTGGTGGAGTCTTGGGAGTTTCCCAGTCGTTCCCTTCCTGTAGGATCCAGAAACCTGATTTCCCCCAAACTGACGGAGCTGAAGACGGGCATCCAGCTGCTGATGAAGGTGAGGAAACTCTTGAGTAATGTGATGTGATCTTAACGAGCAGCATGTGACTGAGCACCTGACCCTTTAGGCCAATCAGGACGCAGCGGAGATGTTTGCTGATGGCTCTCCACTGCCGCTCGCTCCGACCGGGAACTACTACCAGAGCAGCAGCATGAGGAGGACGTACGAGCTGCTGTCCTGCTTCAAGAAAGACATGCACAAGGTGAACCATTACTGTAGGGTTTACTATAGGGTTTATACCCATAGGGTTTACTATAGGGTTTATACCCATAAGGTGCATTACTATAGGGTTTACTATAGGGTTTATACCCATAGGGTTTACTATAGGGTTTATACCCATAGGGTTTACTATAGGGTTTATTATAGGGTTTATACCCATAGGGTTTACTATAGGGTTTATACCCATAGGGTTTACTATAGGGTTTATTATAGGGTTTATACCCATAGGGTTTACTATAGGGTTTATACCCATAGGGTTTACTATAGGGTTTATACCCATAAGGTGCATTACTATAGGGTTTACTATAGGGTTTATACCCATAGGGTTTACTATAGGGTTTATACCCATAGGGTTTACTATAGGGTTTATACCCATAAGGTGCATTACTATAGGGTTTACTATAGGGTTTATACCCATAGGGTTTACTGTAGGGTTTATACCCATAAGGTGCATTACTATAGGGTTTACTATAGGGTTTATACCCATAGGGTTTACTATAGGGTTTATACCCATAGGGTTTACTATAGGGTTTATACCCATAGGGTTTACTATAGGGTTTACTATAGGGTTTATACCCATAGGGTTTACTATAGTGTTTATACTCATAGGGTTTACTATAGGGTTTATACCCATAGGGTTTACTATAGGGTTTACTATAGGGTTTATACCCATAGGGTTTACTATAGGGTTTACTATAGGGTTTATACCCATAGGGTTTACTATAGGGTTTATACCCATAGGGTTTACTATAGGGTTTATACCCATAGGGTTTACTATATGGTTTACTATAGGGTTTATACCCATAGGGTTTACTATAGGATTTATACCCATAGGGTTTACTATAGGGTGTATACCCATAGGGTTTACTATAGGGTTTATACCCATAGGGTTTACTATAGGGTTTATACCCATAGGGTTTACTATAGGGTTTATACCCATAAGGTGCATTACTATAGGGTTTACTATAGGGTTTATACCCATAGGGTTTACTGTAGGGTTTATACCCATAAGGTGCATTACTATAGGGATTACTATAGGGTTTATACCCATAGGGTTTACTATAGGGTTTATACCCATAGGGTTTACTATAGGGTTTATACCCATAGGGTTTACTATAGGGTTTACTATAGGGTTTATACCCATAGGGTTTACTATAGTGTTTATACTCATAGGGTTTACTATAGGGTTTATACCCATAGGGTTTACTATAGGGTTTATACCCATAGGGTTTACTATAGGGTTTATACCCATAGGGTTTACTATAGGGTTTACTATAGGGTTTATACCCATAGGGTTTACTATAGGGTTTACTATAGGGTTTATACCCATAGGGTTTACTATAGGGTTTATACCCATAGGGTTTACTATAGGGTTTATACCCATAGGGTTTACTATAGGGTTTACTATAGGGTTTATACCCATAGGGTTTACTATAGGGTTTATACCCATAAGGTGCATTACTAAAGGGTTTATAACCATAGGGTTTAATATAGGGTTTATACCCATAGGGTTTACTATAGGGTTTATACCCATAGGGTTTACTATAGGGTTTATACCCATAAGGTGCATTACTAAAGGGTTTATACCCATAGGGTTTACTATAGGGTTTATACCCATAGGGTTTACTATAGTGTTTATACTCATAGGGTTTACTATAGGGTTTATACCCATAGGGTTTACTATAGGGTTTATACCCATAAGGTGCATTACTATAGGGTTTATACCCATAAGGTGCATTACTAAAGGGTTTATACCCATAGGGTTTACTATAGGGTTTATACCCATAGGGTTTATACCCATAGGGTTTACTATAGGGTTTATACCCATAGGGTTTACTATAGGGTTTATACCCATAGGGTTTACTATAGGGTGTACTATAGGGTTTATACCCATAGGGTTTATACCCATATGGTTTACTATAGGGTTTCTACCCATAAGGTTCATTACTATAGGGTTTATACCCATAGGGTTTACTATAGGGTGTATAACCATGAGTTTCATTACTATAGGGTTTATTATTATTATAGGGTATAGGGTTTATTACTATAGGGTTTATTCAGAAACACTGGGAGAACTGGCAGCATTACTGCATGAAACCGCATCAGGACTCTGATCAAAAGTGTCACACCTGGATTAGATTCCTGACTTTACACCTGTGATTCTCTCCTGGGAGAGGTGACTTCCTGACCCCCATGATGTTCTTGTTGCAGGTGGAGACCTACCTGTCCGTGGTCAAATGTCGACTCTTTCCAGAGACCAACTGCACCTCGTAGTCCAGCCCACAACACAGAAACCCACCTCTAAATGTGTAGCCCCGCCCACAACACGGAAACCCACCTCTAAATGCATAGCCCTGCCCCTCGACATGTAGCCCCTCCCATAACACGAAAACCCACCTCTAAATGTGTAGCCCCGCCCCTCGACGTGTAGCCCCGCCTCTCTGCTTAATAACGATATTATTATAATTAGCCTCTGTTCAGTGATTGGTTGAAGCAGGTCGTGTTTCTGATGACTAAATGTGTTTGACAGTTATACAGGAAGTGCTGAATGTTTTGAATAAAGTTTGTGCTGTGTTGCATTCAGAGTCGTGTCAATGATTCATGTTTAATTATCTGTCAAATAATTTCCCTATTTGGAATAAATAAATGTTACTGTCTATCTGATTATTCTGTGATGCTTCACTGCTTCTGATTATATAGTGAATAATAATACATGAATAAACACCTCATCATCATATATTATAAATACACTGAACACAGGGGTAGACATTAAGGGTAAAATTCCACTGGCCCCACCATTGTAACCACTGGCCCCACCATTGTAACCACTGGCCCCACCATTGTAACCACTGGCCCGGATCTTTCGTCCAAAGAAATCGACTAATAATGAAGAAAATGAACACATTTGTTGCAATAGTAAATTATGCAAAAACTACGTACATTACTACTTGTATTACAACATTTGAATCATCAGTTCTTCCTCATTTTCCTCAATTGTTCATATTTGGTTTATTAAAGATAATTATATTGTGGTCATTGTTAAAAAATGTCTGCTATAATCATTAGGGATGCTCCTATCTATCGGCCGCCAATCGATATCGGCCGATACTCAATCTCTACCGCTCTCTAAAAATGCCGATCGCGAGAGCCGATCGCATGACGTAAAATGATGACGTAAAATACATGACACTTTTCTCAGTGCGCGGCAAAACAAGCTCGCCAAAATGGCTTCACCAGTCTGGCAGTATTTTAAGGTGCAGCATGGTTCGCACACGTGGAGGTACAGTTTGCCTGCTGACAGGTCCGCGACGGGGACCTGAAATATTTTTCACGTGGTAGCAGCGCTGGGGAGCTCCACGTCGTCCAGTTTGGTTGGATTTATCGCAGACCCCCACGCCATGGCAAACATGAGGCAATTAAGACCCTTCTCCTTAATACATTTAGCTTATCTGCTAAGGAGAGGGCCCGCCAGATTCTTGACATTCAAGGCCTAGGACAGGGGTTACCAAACTTTGCCATGCCAAGGACCCCCATATAGCATTATCCTCTGGGACCCCCCTGTTGCAATTTTTTTTTTAAATGATGAGTACATGATGATGAAAATGCTGAATCTGTTGGGGGGGGAGGATCCCCGGATTTTGTTTATGGAGACGTTCCTGTGCCACTTGCCTTCCCGGGTTCAGACGGCGCTAGCCAACACGTCCATTACTGAACCCCGCGCCTTGGCTGAAGAGGCCGACCGTTTTTTCCTGGCTACCCAGCAGACCGGTGCAGAGGCGCAAGCTGTGACGCTCAGCGCCCCCTCACCAGTTAAGAAGGCTTGGGGGGGGGCTGGCCATGACGGTGCCAAGCCGGCGTGGGGACACAGGAGAGTGATCTTACCATGCGCGGTTCGGGGCCAGGGCGAAGAAGTGCATCGCTCCCTGCAGTTATAAACCCCCGGTCAACGGGAGAGCCGGCGTTCTTTAGTGGCCCACGCATTGGCGGCACGAGCAGGCTTCTCTTCGTTAGCGACAGTGTCTCGGGAAGCTTGTTTCTTTGTGACACGGCGCTCAACGGAGTGTTGTTCCTGCGTCGAGGGAGGACGTCGCTCGAGGGGGACACGGACCGCGGTTGACGACGGCTAATGGCAGCCCCATCTGCACATACAGCGTGAGGCCTATGTGTTTGTGTAGTGGAGGACAGCGGTTCAACTGGGATTTTGTGACGGCAGACATTTATTTTCCCCTCCTCGGGGCAGATTTTTTATGTGCTCACGGAGTCCTGGTGGACGTTAAAAATAAACGCTTCGTTGATGCCTTGACGTTTTCCTCCCTTGTGTGTACGCTTTGCAAGGCGGCGTACGACGGGCTGTCGGGCTCGCTGTTGGGGGAGGACAGTTTTCTCCGGCTGTTGGCTGAATTTTCCAGACCTGACGCTACCCACCTTCTCTGCGCTCACTACCAAGCATGGGGTGGAGCACCACATCACCACCGAAGGTCCCCCAGTCTACGCCAGGGCCCGGTGGTTGAAC
>JAPTMU010000164.1:401183-426433 GCA_028583405.1 Pogonophryne albipinna
GCTCTAGATGATAGGAAGGAGGTTCCTGAGAGAAACGGACTATTGGACTCAGTGATTGCTGGAACAATCAAATAAAGCACTTGTTGAGTTAATGTCGGCCTTTATCTGATTCAGCAGCTCTTATGTCTCGAAGTGAAAACATCTGCTCCTTGTTGTTCTGGGTTTGAAGCTTGATGGTGAAGCACTGAGGGGCAGAGTAAAGCCCCAGCGCCCCCTGCTGGGCACAGGAAGCTTGATGGTGAAGCACTGTGGGGCAGGAGTAAAGCCCCAGCGCCCCCTGCTGGGCACAGGAAGCTTGATGGTGAAGCACTGAGGAGCAGAGTAAAGCCCCAGCGCCCCCTGCTGGGCACAGGAAGCTTGATGGTGAAGCACTGAGGGGCAGAGTAAAGCCCCAGCGCCCCCTGCTGGGCACAGGAAGCTTGATGGTGAAGCACTGAGGGGCAGAGTAAAGCCCACGCGCCCCTGCTGGGCACAGGAAGCTTGATGGTGAAGCACTGAGGGGCAGAGTAAAGCCCAGCGGCCCCCTGCTGGGCACAGGAAGCTTGATTGGTGAAGCACTGTGGGGCAGAGTAAAGCCCCAGCGCCCCCTGCTGGGCACAGGAAGCTTGATGGTGAAGCACTGTGGGGCAGAGTAAAGCCCCAGCGCCCCCTGCTGGGCACAGGAACTTGATGGTGAAGCACTGAGGGCAGAGTAAAGCCCCAGCGCCCCCTGCTGGGCACAGGAAGCTTGATGGTGAAGCACTGAGGAGCAGAGTAAAGCCCCAGCGCCCCTGCTGGGCACAGGAAGCTTGATGGTGAAGCACTGAGGGGCAGAGTAAAGCCCCAGCGCCCCCTGCTGGGCACAGGAAGCTTGATGGTGAAGCACTGAGGGGCAGAGTAAAGCCCCAGCGCCCCCTGCTGGGCACAGGAAGCTTGATGGTGAAGCACTGAGGGGGCAGAGTAAAGCCCCAGCGCCCCCTGCTGGGCACAGGAAGCTTGATGGTGAAGCACTGAGGGGCAGAGTAAAGCCCCAGCGCCCCCTGCTGGGCACAGGAAGCTTGATGGTGAAGCACTGAGGGGCAGAGTAAAGCCCCAGCGCCCCCTGCTGGGCACAGGAAGCTTGATTGTGAAGCACTGTGGGGCAGAGTAAAGCCCCAGCGCCCCCTGCTGGGCACAGGAAGCTTGATGGTGAATCACTGAGGGGCAGAGTAAAGCCCCAGCGCCCCCTGCTGGGCACTGGAAGCTTGATTGTGAAGCACTGAGGAGCAGAGTAAAGCCCCAGCGCCCCCTGCTGGGCACAGGAAGCTTGATGGTGAAGCACTGAGGGGCAGAGTAAAGCCCCAGCGCCCCCTGCTGGGCACAGGAAGCTTGATGGTGAAGCACTGAGGGGCAGAGTAAAGCCCCAGCGCCCCCTGCTGGGCACAGGAAGCTTGATGGTGAAGCACTGAGGAGCAGAGTAAAGCCCCAGCGCCCCCTGCTGGGCACAGGAAGCTTGATGGTGAAGCACTGAGGGGCAGAGTAAAGCCCCAGCGCCCCCTGTTGGGCACAGGAAGCTTGATTGTGAAGCACTGAGGGTCAGAGTAAAGCCCCAGCGCCCCCTGCTGGGCACAGGAAGCTTGATGGTGAAGCACTGAGGAGCAGAGTAAAGCCCCAGCGCCCCCTGCTGGGCACAGGAAGCTTGATGGTGAAGCACTGAGGGGCAGAGTAAAGCCCCAGCGCCCCCTGCTGGGCACAGGAAGCTTGATGGTGAAGCACTGAGGGGCAGAGTAAAGCCCCAGCGCCCCCTGCTGGGCACAGGAAGCTTGATTGTGAAGCACTGAGGGGCAGAGTAAAGCCCCAGCGCCCCCTGCTGGGCACAGGAAGCTTGATGGTGAAGCACTGAGGGGCAGAGTAAAGCCCCAGCGCCCCCTGCTGGGCACAGGAAGCTTGATGGTGAAGCACTGAGGGGCAGAGTAAAGCCCCAGCGCCCCCTGCTGGGCACAGGAAGCTTGATGGTGAAGCACTGTGGGGCAGAGTAAAGCCCCAGCGCCCCCTGCTGGGCACAGGAAGCTTGATGGTGAAGCACTGAGGAGCAGAGTAAAGCCCCAGCGCCCCCTGCTGGGCACAGGAAGCTTGATGGTGAAGCACTGAGGGGCAGAGTAAAGCCCCAGCGCCCCCTGCTGGGCACAGGAAGCTTGATGGTGAAGTACTGAGGGGCAGAGTAAAGCCCCAGCGCCCCCTGCTGGGCACAGGAAGCTTGATGGTGAAGCACTGAGGGGCAGAGTAAAGCCCCAGCGCCCCCTGCTGGGCACAGGAAGCTTGATGGTGAAGCACTGAGGGGCAGAGTAAAGCCCCAGCGCCCCTGCTGGGCACAGGAAGCTTGATGGTGAAGCACTGAGGAGCAGAGTAAAGCCCCAGCGCCCCCTGCTGGGCACAGGAAGCTTGATGGTGAAGCACTGAGGGGCAGAGTAAAGCCCCAGCGCCCCCTGCTGGGCACAGGAAGCTTGATTGTGAAGCACTGAGGGGCAGAGTAAAGCCCCAGCGCCCCCTGCTGGGCACAGGAAGCTTGATGGTGAAGCACTGAGGGGCAGAGTAAAGCCCCAGCGCCCCCTGCTGGGCACAGGAAGCTTGATGGTGAAGCACTGAGGGGCAGAGTAAAGCCCCAGCGCCCCCTGCTGGGCACAGGAAGCTTGATGGTGAAGCACTGAGGGGCAGAGTAAAGCCCCAGCGCCCCCTGCTGGGCACAGGAAGCTTGATGGTGAAGCACTGAGGGGCAGAGTAAAGCCCCAGCGCCCCCTGCTGGGCACAGGAAGCTTGATGGTGAAGTACTGAGGGGCAGAGTAAAGCCCCAGCGCCCCCTGCTGGGCACAGGAAGCTTGATGGTGAAGTACTGAGGGGCAGAGTAAAGCCCCAGCGCCCCCTGCTGGGCACAGGAAGCTTGATGGTGAAGTACTGAGGGGCAGAGTAAAGCCCCAGCGCCCCCTGCTGGGCACAGGTTAATGAAACCGTATGTTATGGTTCTGTTACTCAGCAGAGGCTTTGATCCAAAGGGACTCACAAAAAAAATAGAAGACCCATAATTAACATTAGAATATCAATACAAATAGTTACATAGTCAGTTACATTACTTATTACATTTTTAACAGGGTAATTAGTCATCTGTAACCTACTACATTTCAAAAGTAAACTTCCCAACCCTGATCATTCATTATAGTCAGCTAATTCATGAAACTTCAAAGGATGACCAAAGCATGTCAATATGATCTGTCTGTCTATACATTAAATCAGCAGTAGCCTAAGTTCTGTCGTCAGGGTAAATGCATCTTTAATTGTTGTATTCCTATTTGAATTCATTGTAAATAATCTTAACTGTGCTGACTGCCTGTTTACTCCACACTACGTGTTATCAGACAGTCTCATCATGTTGGCATGGTAATATTGCATGAGGTGTTTTAGTCAGTTATTATGTCGGCCTATTCTGTAGGTTAGAATCTGTCGTGTCAGAATCTAACAATTAGGCCTAATTTATGTCTGTCTGTGAAATTATTTCAAAATGTTCAGTTTGACCAATTAGGCTCAAAAAGTACACAGTAAGTACTTCATAGTACTTGTTGTCCATTTTAGACAGAGGCTTATTATATTTACAGCCCTTAATAACATTCATTTTCCTGGCTGTTTTCGTTGTGAAAACAAATGGACTGTAGATACACAGATTGACCGTCCTCATCTGCGCTCTTATTTTGAAAGACAACTTCCGGTAGCAGAATATGAAAAAACGGTAGTTTTCTAGTGATTTTATTTTTTGTTTTGAGAAGTAGAAAATGAAAATCATCCCGTTTTTTAAGTTTAGTAAATCCCCTTTTGACCATGATAAAGAAAAACGCCTTGTATTTGAATTTTGGTTTTTCAATTTGAAAACGAAAATCAAATATCCAGTAGTTTTTTGTTTTTGAATTTCCATTTGTGAAAAGAAAATCCAATGAGCAAAACATCCACTGACCCTCTCAGTTCAGACGAGGTGGGGCACGGATCTGTGTGTTTCCCATGCTGAGCTTTTTATTACGCTCTCTTCCTCCACGCTGTGTTTCTGGAGAGTCTGCGGGACGAAAATAGGGTTTCTGATTCTGAACAAAATAAAGGAAGAACTACTGAATTCATTTAAAAATAATTTTCTTTTTTATTTAAAAATAATTGTATTTTCTTTCAAACATTATTTCATTTTATCAAGAAGCTCTCAGTCTGTGTGACGCCTGCTCCTCTGCGCATGCGCACTGCACCTCCACTAAAGCAGGCCGAGAGACGCAGACACCAGAGGAGAACCGGGACAAACCGGTAGACACCGGGACAAACAGGGATACACCGGGACAGACACGGAGACACACAGACCCCCCGGAGAGACCAGGGACAGCGGCGGAGGAGCGGCGGGTCCGCAGCCCGGAGCCTGGACGCGACACACGGTAAGACAAAGCAACGGGGTGTCTGTGTCCTCTGAGGGGAGACACCGTGTCCTGCAGCTGGAGACAGACAGACAGGGAGTGCACAGACAGGGAGAGAGAGACACACAGACAGCTGAGGCCGGGTGATGGAAACACTGACACCACTGTGTGTCCCTGAACGCATCATCCGGGGCCAAAATCCATCACAACATCTGGAGAGGACAGACAGAGGACATATACAGACCTATAGATATATAGAGAGGACACATAGAGACATTAAGAGACATATAGAGGAGATATAGAGACAAATAGAGGACATATAGAGACATATAGAGACAAATAGAGACATATAGAGGAGATATAGAGACAAATAGAGACAAATAGAGGACATATAGAGACATATAGAGGAGATATAGAGACAAATAGAGACATATAGAGGAGATATAGAGACAAATAGAGGACATATAGAGGAGATATAGAGACAAATAGAGACATATAGAGACAAATAGAGACAAATAGAGGACATATAGAGGAGATATAGAGACAAATAGAGACATATAGAGGAGATATAGAGACAAATAGAGACAAATAGAGGAGATATAGAGACAAATAGAGACAAATAGAGACATATAGAGGAGATATAGAGACAAATAGAGACATATAGAGGAGATATAGAGACAAATAGAGACAAATAGAGGACATATAGAGACAAATAGAGACAAATAGAGACATATAGAGGAGATATAGAGACAAATAGAGACAAATAGAGGACATATAGAGGAGATATAGAGACAAATAGAGACAAATAGAGACATATAGAGGAGATATAGAGACAAATAGAGACATATAGAGGAGATATAGAGACAAA
The DNA here is from genome assembly GCA_028583405.1 of Pogonophryne albipinna. Lineage (NCBI taxonomy): Eukaryota > Metazoa > Chordata > Actinopteri > Perciformes > Artedidraconidae > Pogonophryne > Pogonophryne albipinna. The sequence continues at coordinate 406,446 of JAPTMU010000164.1, forward strand.
TAGAGACAAATAGAGGACATATAGAGGAGATATAGAGACAAATAGAGACAAATAGAGGACATATAGAGGAGATATAGAGACAAATAGAGACAAATAGAGACATATAGAGGAGATATAGAGACAAATAGAGACAAATAGAGACATATAGAGGAGATATAGAGACAAATAGAGACATATAGAGGAGATATAGAGACAAATAGAGACAAATAGAGGAGATATAGAGACAAATAGAGACAAATAGAGGACATATAGAGGAGATATAGAGACAAATAGAGACATATAGAGGAGATATAGAGACAAATAGAGACAAATAGAGACATATAGAGGAGATATAGAGACAAATAGAGACAAATAGAGGACATATAGAGGAGATATAGAGACAAATAGAGACAAATAGAGACATATAGAGGAGATATAGAGACAAATAGAGACATATAGAGGAGATATAGAGACAAATAGAGACATATAGAGGAGATATAGAGACATATAGAGGAGATATAGAGACAAATAGAGACATATAGAGGAGATATAGAGACAAATAGAGACAAATAGAGGACATATAGAGGAGATATAGAGACAAATAGAGACAAATAGAGACATATAGAGGAGATATAGAGACAAATAGAGACAAATAGAGACATATAGAGGAGATATAGAGACAAATAGAGACAAATAGAGACATATAGAGGAGATATAGAGACAAATAGAGACAAATAGAGACATATAGAGGAGATATAGAGACAAATAGAGACAAATAGAGACATATAGAGGAGATATAGAGACAAATAGAGACATATAGAGGAGATATAGAGACAAATAGAGACAAATAGAGGAGATATAGAGACAAATAGAGGACATATAGAGACAAATAGAGGAGATGTAGAGACATATAGAGACATATAGAGATATATAGAGACAAATAGAGACAAATAGAGGACATATAGAGACAAATAGAGGAGATGTAGAGACATATAGAGGAGATGTAGAGACAAATAGAGACATATAGAGACAAATAGAGGAGATGTAGAGACAAATAGAGACATATAGAGACAAATAGAGGAGATGTAGAGACATATAGAGGAGATGTAGAGACATATAGAGACATATAGAGACAAATAGAGGACATATAGAGACATATAGAGACAAATAGAGACATATAGAGGAGATATAGAGACAAATAGAGACATATAGAGGAGATATAGAGACAAATAGAGGAGATGTAGAGACATATAGAGGAGATGTAGAGACATATAGAGGAGATGTAGAGATATATAGAGACAAATAGAGACATATATGTCTTATGTCTTTATTAGGATCCCCATGAGCATTGGATATTCTTCCTGGGGTCCTCACACACTCAAAACATACAACATTAAAACAAAACATCTCATCATTTCATGCAATTTACAGTGAAGTGAAAACTAAAATGGCCACCCTAAGGCCAAACAAAAGTACATACAAATAAGTGTACATAATAATATATGCATACATAGCCACAGGCACAGTTCACATTTACTTTGTAATACTTAAATCATTTGTTATCAACCTTTTGAAATGTACTTGAGAATGTTCCTGAATGATGTGGACCGGTGAAGAGCAGCTGATCACGGCTCTGGACCGTTTTCTGTCCCATGTTTGATTTAGATTTGGGAAATACGAACCTTCCTTCTATCGTATGTCGTGTTTGATAGTTATGTTGAGCTATAAACCTTTGTTATAATATATCTGCTGAGTGAGTCACTGTAATATTTCTGACAACATGTAATAAAATATAAGTTGACCTCTGTCTGACAGTTAACCATTTCAGTGTCTCCAGCATCTCAGTGGCTCTGGCTCTGTAGGAGCATTTCAGTGTCTCCAGCATCTCAGTGGCTCTGGTTCTGTAGGAGCATTTCAGTGTCTCCAGCATCTCAGTGGCTCTGGCTCTGTAGGAGCATTTCAGTGTCTCCAGCATCTCAGTGGCTCTGGCTCTGTAGGAGCATTTCAGTGTCTCCAGCATCTCAGTGGCTCTGGCTCTGTAGGAGCATTTCAGTGTCTCCAGCATCTCAGTGGCTCTGGCTCTGTAGGAGCATTTCAGTGTCTCCAGCATGTCAGTGGCTCTGGCTCTGTAGGAGCATTTCAGTGTCTCCAGCATCTCAGTGGCTCTGGCTCTGTAGGAGCATTTCAGTGTCTCCAGCATCTCAGTGGCTCTGGCTCTGTAGGAGCATTTCAGTGTCTCCAGCATGTCAGTGGCTCTGGCTCTGTAGGAGCATTTCAGTGTCTCCAGCATCTCAGTGGCTCTGGTTCTGTAGGAGCATTTCAGTGTCTCCAGCATCTCAGTGGCTCTGGCTCTGTAGGAGCATTTCAGTGTCTCCAGCATCTCAGTGGCTCTGGCTCTGTAGGAGCATTTCAGTGTCTCCAGCATCTCAGTGGCTCTGGTTCTGTAGGAGCATTTCAGTGTCTCCAGCATCTCAGTGGCTCTGGCTCTGTAGGAGCATTTCAGTGTCTCCAGCATCTCAGTGGCTCTGGCTCTGTAGGAGCATTTCAGTGTCTCCAGCATGTCAGTGGCTCTGGCTCTGTAGGAGCATTTCAGTGTCTCCAGCATCTCAGTGGCTCTGGTTCTGTAGGAGCATTTCAGTGTCTCCAGCATCTCAGTGGCTCTGGCTCTGTAGGAGCATTTCAGTGTCTCCAGCATCTCAGTGGCTCTGGCTCTGTAGGAGCATTTCAGTGTCTCCAGCATCTCAGTGGCTCTGGCTCTGTAGGAGCATTTCAGTGTCTCCAGCATCTCAGTGGCTCTGGCTCTGTAGGAGCATTTCAGTGTCTCCAGCATGTCAGTGGCTCTGGCTCTGTAGGAGCATTTCAGTGTCTCCAGCATCTCAGTGGCTCTGGCTCTGTAGGAGCATTTCAGTGTCTCCAGCATCTCAGTGGCTCTGGCTCTGTAGGAGCATTTCAGTGTCTCCAGCATCTCAGTGGCTCTGGTTCTGTAGGAGCATTTCAGTGTCTCCAGCATCTCAGTGGCTCTGGCTCTGTAGGAGCATTTCAGTGTCTCCAGCATGTCAGTGGCTCTGGCTCTGTAGGAGCATTTCAGTGTCTCCAGCATGTCAGTGGCTCTGGCTCTGTAGGAGCATTTCAGTGTCTCCAGCATCTCAGTGGCTCTGGTTCTGTAGGAGCATTTCAGTGTCTCCAGCATCTCAGTGGCTCTGGCTCTGTAGGAGCATTTCAGTGTCTCCAGCATGTCAGTGGCTCTGGCTCTGTAGGAGCATTTCAGTGTCTCCAGCATCTCAGTGGCTCTGGCTCTGTAGGAGCATTTCAGTGTCTCCAGCATCTCAGTGGCTCTGGCTCTGTGGGAGCATTTCAGTGTCTCCAGCATGTCAGTGGCTCTGGCTCTGTAGGAGCATTTCAGTGTCTCCAGCATCTCAGTGGCTCTGGCTCTGTAGGAGCATTTCAGTGTCTCCAGCATCTCAGTGGCTCTGGCTCTGTAGGAGCATTTCAGTGTCTCCAGCATGTCAGTGGTTCTGGTTCTGTAGGAGCATTTCAGTGTCTCCAGCATGTCAGTGGCTCTGGCTCTGTAGGAGCATTTCAGTGTCTCCAGCATCTCAGTGGCTCTGGCTCTGTAGGAGCATTTCAGTGTCTCCAGCATCTCAGTGGCTCTGGTTCTGTAGGAGCATTTCAGTGTCTCCAGCATCTCAGTGGCTCTGGCTCTGTAGGAGCATTTCAGTGTCTCCAGCATCTCAGTGGCTCTGGCTCTGTAGGAGCATTTCAGTGTCTCCAGCATCTCAGTGGCTCTGGTTCTGTAGGAGCATTTCAGTGTCTCCAGCATGTCAGTGGCTCTGGCTCTGTAGGAGCATTTCAGTGTCTCCAGCATCTCAGTGGCTCTGGCTCTGTAGGAGCATTTCAGTGTCTCCAGCATGTCAGTGGCTCTGGCTCTGTAGGAGCATTTCAGTGTCTCCAGCATCTCAGTGGTTCTGGCTCTGTAGGAGCATTTCAGTGTCTCCAGCATGTCAGTGGCTCTGGTTCTGTAGGAGCATTTCAGTGTCTCCAGCATGTCAGTGGCTCTGGTTCTGTAGGAGCATTTCAGTGTCTCCAGCATGTCAGTGGCTCTGGCTCTGTAGGAGCATTTCAGTGTCTCCAGCATCTCAGTGGTTCTGGCTCTGTAGGAGCATTTCAGTGTCTCCAGCATGTCAGTGGCTCTGGCTCTGTAGGAGCATTTCAGTGTCTCCAGCATCTCAGTGGCTCTGGTTCTGTAGGAGCATTTCAGTGTCTCCAGCATGTCAGTGGCTCTGGCTCTGTAGGAGCATTTCAGTGTCTCCAGCATGTCAGTGGCTCTGGTTCTGTAGGAGCATTTCAGTGTCTCCAGCATCTCAGTGGCTCTGGCTCTGTAGGAGCATTTCAGTGTCTCCAGCATCTCAGTGGCTCTGGCTCTGTATGAGCATTTCAGTGTCTCCAGCATCTCAGTGGCTCTGGTTCTGTAGGAGCATTTCAGTGTCTCCAGCATCTCAGTGGCTCTGGTTCTGTAGGAGCATTTCAGTGTCTCCAGCATGTCAGTGGCTCTGGCTCTGCAGGAGCATTTCAGTGTCTCCAGCATCTCAGTGGCTCTGGCTCTGTAGGAGCATTTCAGTGTCTCCAGCATGTCAGTGCTCTGGCTCTGTAGGAGCATTTCAGTGTCTCCAGCATCTCAGTGGCTCTGGCTCTGTAGGAGCATTTCAGTGTCTCCAGCATCTCAGTGGCTCTGGCTCTGTAGGAGCATTTCAGTGTCTCCAGCATGTCAGTGGCTCTGGCTCTGTAGGAGCATTTCAGTGTCTCCAGCATCTCAGTGGCTCTGGCTCTGTAGGAGCATTTCAGTGTCTCCAGCATCTCAGTGGCTCTGGCTCTGTAGGAGCATTTCAGTGTCTCCAGCATGTCAGTGGCTCTGGCTCTGTAGGAGCATTTCAGTGTCTCCAGCATCTCAGTGGCTCTGGCTCTGTAGGAGCATTTCAGTGTCTCCAGCATCTCAGTGGCTCTGGCTCTGTAGGAGCATTTCAGTGTCTCCAGCATGTCAGTGGCTCTGGCTCTGTAGGAGCATTTCAGTGTCTCCAGCATCTCAGTGGCTCTGGCTCTGTAGGAGCATTTCAGTGTCTCCAGCATCTCAGTGGCTCTGGCTCTGTAGGAGCATTTCAGTGTCTCCAGCATGTCAGTGGCTCTGGCTCTGTAGGAGCATTTCAGTGTCTCCAGCATGTCAGTGGCTCTGGCTCTGTAGGAGCATTTCAGTGTCTCCAGCATCTCAGTGGCTCTGGCTCTGTAGGAGCATTTCAGTGTCTCCAGCATCTCAGTGGCTTCTGGCTCTGTAGGAGCATTTCAGTGTCTCCAGCATCTCAGTGGCTCTGGTTCTGTAGGAGCATTTCAGTGTCTCCAGCATGTCAGTGGCTCTGGTTCTGTAGGAGCATTTCAGTGTCTCCAGCATCTCAGTGGCTCTGGCTCTGTAGGAGCATTTCAGTGTCTCCAGCATGTCAGTGGCTCTGGCTCTGTAGGAGCATTTCAGTGTCTCCAGCATGTCAGTGGCTCTGGCTCTGTAGGAGCATTTCAGTGTCTCCAGCATGTCAGTGGCTCTGGCTCTGTAGGAGCATTTCAGTGTCTCCAGCATCTCAGTGGCTCTGGCTCTGTAGGAGCATTTCAGTGTCTCCAGCATCTCAGTGGCTCTGGCTCTGTAGGAGCATTTCAGTGTCTCCAGCATGTCAGTGGCTCTGGCTCTGTAGGAGCATTTCAGTGTCTCCAGCATGTCAGTGGCTCTGGCTCTGGCTCTGTAGGAGCATTTCAGTGTCTCCAGCATCTCAGTGGCTCTGGTTCTGCAGGAGCATTTCAGTGTCTCCAGCATCTCAGTGGCTCTGGCTCTGTAGGAGCATTTCAGTGTCTCCAGCATGTCAGTGGCTCTGGTTCTGTAGGAGCATTTCAGTGTCTCCAGCATCTCAGTGACTCTGGTTCTGCAGGAGCATTTCAGTGTCTCCAGCATCTCAGTGGCTCTGGCTCTGTAGGAGCATTTCAGTGTCTCCAGCATGTCAGTGGCTCTGGCTCTGTAGGAGCATTTCAGTGTCTCCAGCATGTCAGTGGCTCTGGCTCTGTAGGAGCATTTCAGTGTCTCCAGCATGTCAGTGGCTCTGGTTCTGTAGGAGCATTTCAGTGTCTCCAGCATGTCAGTGGCTCTGGCTCTGTAGGAGCATTTCAGTGTCTCCAGCATCTCAGTGGCTCTGGCTCTGTAGGAGCATTTCAGTGTCTCCAGCATGTCAGTGGCTCTGGCTCTGCAGGAGCATTTCAGTGTCTCCAGCATGTCAGTGGCTCTGGTTCTGCAGGAGCATTTCAGTGTCTCCAGCATCTCAGTGGCTCTGGTTCTGTAGGAGCATTTCAGTGTCTCCAGCATGTCAGTGGCTCTGGCTCTGTAGGAGCATTTCAGTGTCTCCAGCATCTCAGTGGCTCTGGCTCTGCAGGAGCATTTCAGTGTCTCCAGCATCTCAGTGGCTCTGGCTCTGTAGGAGCATTTCAGTGTCTCCAGCATCTCAGTGGCTCTGGCTCTGTAGGAGCATTTCAGTGTCTCCAGCATCTCAGTGGCTCTGGTTCTGTAGGAGCATTTCAGTGTCTCCAGCATGTCAGTGGCTCTGGCTCTGTAGGAGCATTTCAGTGTCTCCAGCATCTCAGTGGCTCTGGCTCTGTAGGAGCATTTCAGTGTCTCCAGCATGTCAGTGGCTCTGGCTCTGTAGGAGCATTTCAGTGTCTCCAGCATCTCAGTGGCTCTGGCTCTGCAGGAGCATTTCAGTGTCTCCAGCATGTCAGTGGCTCTGGTTCTGTAGGAGCATTTCAGTGTCTCCAGCATCTCAGTGGCTCTGGCTCTGTAGGAGCATTTCAGTGTCTCCAGCATGTCAGTGGCTCTGGTTCTGTAGGAGCATTTCAGTGTCTCCAGCATCTCAGTGGCTCTGGCTCTGCAGGAGCATTTCAGTGTCTCCAGCATGTCAGTGGCTCTGGTTCTGTAGGAGCATTTCAGTGTCTCCAGCATCTCAGTGGTTCTGGTTCTGTAGGAGCATTTCAGTGTCTCCAGCATGTCAGTGGTTCTGGCTCTGTAGGAGCATTTCAGTGTCTCCAGCATCTCAGTGGCTCTGGTTCTGTAGGAGCATTTCAGTGTCTCCAGCATGTCAGTGGCTCTGGCTCTGCAGGAGCATTTCAGTGTCTCCAGCATCTCAGTGGCTCTGGTTCTGTAGGAGCATTTCAGTGTCTCCAGCATCTCAGTGGCTCTGGCTCTGTAGGAGCATTTCAGTGTCTCCAGCATCTCAGTGGCTCTGGTTCTGCAGGAGCATTTCAGTGTCTCCAGCATCTCAGTGGCTCTGGTTCTGTAGGAGCATTTCAGTGTCTCCAGCATGTCAGTGGCTCTGGCTCTGTAGGAGCATTTCAGTGTCTCCAGCATCTCAGTGGCTCTGGCTCTGTAGGAGCATTTCAGTGTCTCCAGCATGTCAGTGGCTCTGGCTCTGTAGGAGCATTTCAGTGTCTCCAGCATGTCAGTGGCTCTGGCTCTGTAGGAGCATTTCAGTGTCTCCAGCATCTCAGTGGCTCTGGCTCTGTAGGAGCATTTCAGTGTCTCCAGCATCTCAGTGGCTCTGGTTCTGTAGGAGCATTTCAGTGTCTCCAGCATGTCAGTGGCTCTGGCTCTGTAGGAGCATTTCAGTGTCTCCAGCATCTCAGTGGCTCTGGCTCTGTAGGAGCATTTCAGTGTCTCCAGCATCTCAGTGGCTCTGGCTCTGCAGGAGCATTTCAGTGTCTCCAGCATGTCAGTGGCTCTGGTTCTGTAGGAGCATTTCAGTGTCTCCAGCATCTCAGTGGCTCTGGCTCTGCAGGAGCATTTCAGTGTCTCCAGCATGTCAGTGGCTCTGGTTCTGTAGGAGCATTTCAGTGTCTCCAGCATCTCAGTGGTTCTGGTTCTGTAGGAGCATTTCAGTGTCTCCAGCATGTCAGTGGTTCTGGCTCTGTAGGAGCATTTCAGTGTCTCCAGCATGTCAGTGGCTCTGGCTCTGTAGGAGCATTTCAGTGTCTCCAGCATGTCAGTGGCTCTGGTTCTGTAGGAGCATTTCAGTGTCTCCAGCATCTCAGTGGCTCTGGCTCTGCAGGAGCATTTCAGTGTCTCCAGCATCTCAGTGGCTCTGGCTCTGCAGGAGCATTTCAGTGTCTCCAGCATCTCAGTGGCTCTGGCTCTGTAGGAGCACTGCAGTGCACATCGTGCTGCCTTATGTTGTGATACTTGTAGTTTGTTTAAATCTTTTTCCGCAGCACTCGACCAAATAACCAAACAATAATCAAGCTGCGACAGAACCAAAGCATCCACAACTTGTCTACTGACATCCATAGGCAAATATTTTACAATTCTTTTGACAAGTGACACACCCCTTCCCATTTTACATACAACATTATCCAAGATCATTTATGATCCAGGGTTATACCTAGCAACGTTGTCTCCTTGACCTGTTCAATTTCAATATGGTTTAAATTGAGTAATTTTGGTTCACCTTTTAACTGATGATTTGATCCTATTAATCACGATTTTGTTTTTCCCGCATTAAGTACCAACTTATTATTTATGACCCACTCTGATATCAGTAGTAGATCTTTATTCATAACATTTGTCAACTCTCTTGTAGTCGATGCTGCATAATATATTGTTGAGTCGTCTGCATACATTACAATTTTAGCTTTTTCTAACACTAATGGTAGGTCATTTGTAAAAATAGAAAATAAAAGTGGTCCCAAACAACTACCCTGAGGTACTCCACAAGTAACTGTTTTCATGTTTGAGAGACTTCCATTAAAAAAAAACAGTTTGACTTTGATTTGTCAGGTAACTTTCTAACCACCTCAGCGTTTCAACATGAAAACCATGTTGTTCCAGCTTGTGTAACAACAAAGAATGGGCAATGACATCAAAAGCAGGACTAAAACCTAGTAGCACTGCACCCACTCACTCAAGTAGCACTGCACCCACTCACTCAAGTAGCACTGCACCCACTCACTCAAGTAGCACTGCACCCACTCACTCAAGTAGCACTGCACCCACTCACTCAAGTATCACTGCACCCACTCACTCAAGTAGTACTGCACCCACTCACTCAAGTAGTACTGCACCCACTCACTCAAGTAGCACTGCACCCACTCACTCAAGTAGTACTGCACCCACTCACTCAAGTAGCACTGCACCCACTCACTCAAGTAGCTCTGCACCCACTCACTCAAGTAGCACTGCACCCACTCACTCAAGTAGTACTGCACCCACTCACTCAAGTATCACTGCACCCACTCACTCAAGTATCACTGCACCCACTCACTCAAGTAGTACTGCACCCACTCACTCAAGTAGTACTGCACCCACTCACTCAAGTAGCACTGCACCCACTCACTCAAGTAGTACTGCACCCACTCACTCAAGTAGCACTGCACCCACTCACTCAAGTAGTACTGCACCCACTAGCTTCCTATTATCTAGTTCGCCCTTCCAGTCATCTGTCATTTGTGTTAAAGCGGTGCATGTGGAATGGCCAGGTCTGTAAGCATGTTGATACACGGTGTTAAGGTGGAATGGCCAGGTCTGTAAGCATGTTGATACACGGCTATTTGTACCAGAAAATGGTCCAGCTGGATTTTTTGCAAGTGGAATAATTGTTGCTATTTTCCATGCCTGTGTGCAAATACATTTATCAATACTCAAATGTATAATATGACAGATAGGCTCTGCAACAACATTAGCAACACATCTAAGAAATGTACCAACTAAATGATCCACTCCTGGTGGTTTATCATTTACCGAGTAGACATTCAACATCTGTAATTGTCACTTTTTCTATTTTAAATGTACACTTCTTATTTTTCTTTATTAGAAATGTGGAGTTACTTGATTCATATTTCTCCTCAAATGTTTTACTTTATCAAGAAAATAGTCATTCAGATGATCAGCAATTTGTGCTGGTTTAGTCAAAAATGTCCACCTCAAGATATGTTGAGGTGGATTTCGGCTTACGGCCCATCATGCCATTCACTAAACCTTCTATACATTTGCCCATCTGACTCATAACTTGATGAGAGCTACATGTGTTGCATCGTCTCTTTGTTTCATCAGATCCCTTAATTCCTCATCTACCCAGGGTGCTCTAAAGTCCCTTACAGTCTGCTTTCTAAGTGGAGCATGCTTATCAATCACCTGCATGAATAACAAATGAAACACATCAAGAGCATCATCTGGATCGACTTTCTCAAAAACATGATTCCAACATATCTTTTGAACATCCTGTCTGAAGGACTCTTCACTAAACATTCACATTGATCTCCTCACAATGACTTTGGGTCCTGCTTTCTGCACCTTTGTCTTTCTCACGATAATGATTAAGTTATGATCAGAACACCCTACTGGAACTGATATTGCCTGAGAACATACATGGCTCAGATGAGTCAATATATGATCAATACAAGTTGCGCTTTTTGACCCATCTTCCTTGATGCATACCCTGTAGGTTTAGTCACCGTTTGTACCAAGTTACACGTATTAGTTATTGTCTGCAGCTTGTTTTAAGGGCACAGTGCAACATATTCCAGTCAATATTTAAGTCTCCGATAAAATAAATCTCTCTGTCAAGATCACAAACTTTGTCTAACATTTCACATCATTTGTCTAAATAAATGAGGTTTGCATTTGGAGGTCTGTAACAACATCCTACCAACAAAGGTTTCAAGTGAGGTCAATTAATTTGCAACCAAAGTACTTCAATATCAGCAGACATCAGATCGTACCTCTCTCTCTCTCAGACAACAGATCGTACCTCTCTCTCTCTCAGACATCAGATCGTACCTCTCTCTCTCTGACATCAGATCGTATCTCTCTCTCAGACATCAGATCGTACCTCTCTCTCTCTCAGACATCAGATCGTACCTCTCTCTCTCTCAGACAACAGATCGTACCTCTCTCTCTCTGACATCGGATCGTATCTCTCTCTCTCAGACATCAGATCGTATCTCTCTCTCTCTCAGACATCAGATCGTACCTCTCTCTCTCTCAGACATCAGATCGTATCTCTCTCTCAGACATCAGATCGTACCTCTCTCTCTCTCAGACATCAGATCGTACCTCTCTCTCTCTCAGACAACAGATCGTACCTCTCTCTCTCTGACATCGGATCGTATCTCTCTCTCTCAGACATCAGATCGTATCTCTCTCTCAGACATCAGATCGTACCTCTCTCTCTCTCAGACATCAGATCGTACCTCTCTCTCTCTGACATCAGATCGTACCTCTCTCTCTCAGACATCAGATCGTACCTCTCTCTCTCTCAGACATCAGATCGTATCTCTCTCTCTCAGACATCAGATCGTATCTCTCTCTCTCTCAGACATCAGATCGTACCTCTCTCTCTCTCTCTGACATCAGATCGTATCTCTCTCTCTCTCAGACATCAGATCGTACCTCTCTCTCTCAGACATCAGATCGTACCTCTCTCTCAGACATCAGATCGTACCTCTCTCTCTCAGACATCAGATCGTACCTCTCTCTCTCAGACATCAGATCGTATCTCTCTCTCTCAGACATCAGATCGTACCTCTCTCTCTCTCAGACATCAGATCGTATCTCTCTCTCAGACATCAGATCGTACCTCTCAATTCAATTCAATTCAATTCAATATGCTTTATTGGCATGAATGTCAGGTGAACAATATTGCCAAAGCGTCAAGGATATATGATAAGAAAAAAAAATACAAAAACAATTCATTCATTAAACAATTTACAACAATATATTACAAAACCTCAAGTATCAAATGTAAAAAGAAAGAAAGGAAGAAAAGAAAGACACATGAAGTAGAGGAGCAATCAGAGTGAGCTGAGGGGAACAGCTGTTATGTGTTGTTGTTGTCTCTTAGGCTGTGACATGCGCTCACATATTTCGCTGCTTCTATGCTGCTGGCACTATTTTCTCCAAGTACATGTTGCATTTTATTCTGGTCAGACAGTGATTCAAAATCTTGGAGTTTACATGTTATCTTTGTAAAGAACTTTGTTCTAATGTCTTGGTATGTTTGACAGTGCAGCAGGAAGTGTTGTTCTGTCTCCACCTGTCTCTGAGGACAGAGCTCTCTCTCTCAGACATCAGATCGTATCTCTCTCTCTCTCAGACATCAGATCGTATCTCTCTCTCAGACATCAGATCGTATCTCTCTCTCAGACATCAGACCGTATCTCTCTCTCTGACATCAGATCGTATCTCTCTCTCTCAGACATCAGATCGTATCTCTCTCTCTCAGACATCAGATCGTATCTCTCTCTCTCAGACATCAGATCGTATCTCTCTCTCTGACATCAGATCGTACCTCTCTCTCTCAGACATCAGATCATACCTCTCTCTCTCTCAGACATCAGATCGTATCTCTCTCTCTCAGACATCAGATCGTATCTCTCTCTCTCTCAGACATCAGATCGTACCTCTCTCTCAGACATCAGATCGTATCTCTCTCTCAGTCATCAGATCGTATCTCTCTCTCTCAGACATCAGATCGTATCTCTCTCTCAGACATCAGATCGTATCTCTCTCTCTCTCAGACATCAGATCGTATCTCTCTCTCAGTCATCAGATCGTATCTCTCTCTCTCAGACATCAGATCGTATCTCTCTCTCAGACATCAGATCGTATCTCTCTCTCAGTCATCAGATCGTATCTCTCTCTCTCTCAGACATCAGATCGTACCTCTCTCTCTCAGACATCAGATCGTATCTCTCTCTCTCAGACATCAGATCGTATCTCTCTCTCTGACATCAGATCGTACCTCTCTCTCTCAGACATCAGATCATACCTCTCTCTCTCTCAGACATCAGATCGTACCTCTCTCTCTCAGACATCAGATCGTATCTCTCTCTCTCTCTCAGACATCAGATCGTACCTCTCTCTCAGACATCAGATCGTATCTCTCTCTCAGTCATCAGATCGTATCTCTCTCTCTCAGACATCAGATCGTATCTCTCTCTCAGACATCAGATCGTATCTCTCTCTCAGACATCAGATCGTATCTCTCTCTCTCAGACATCAGATCGTATCTCTCTCTCAGACATCAGATCGTATCTCTCTCTCTCTCAGACATCAGATCGTATCTCTCTCAGACATCAGATCGTACCTCTCTCTCAGTCATCAGATCGTACCTCTCTCTCAGACATCAGATCGTATCTCTCTCTCTCTCAGACATCAGATCGTATCTCTCTCTCTCAGACATCAGATCGTATCTCTCTCTCAGACATCAGATCGTACCTCTCTCTCAGTCATCAGATCGTACCTCTCTCTCTCAGACATCAGATCGTATCTCTCTCTCAGACATCAGATCGTATCTCTCTCTCAGACATCAGATCGTATCTCTCTCTCAGACATCAGATCGTATCTCTCTCTCTCAGACATCAGATCGTATCTCTCTCTCAGACATCAGATCGTATCTCTCTCTCTCAGACATCAGATCGTATCTCTCTCTCTCTCAGACATCAGATCGTATCTCTCTCTCTCAGACATCAGATCGTATCTCTCTCTCTCTCAGACATCAGATCGTATCTCTCTCTCTCAGACATCAGATCGTATCTCTCTCTCTCAGACATCAGATCGTACCTCTCTCTCAGACATCAGATCGTATCTCTCTCTCTGACATCAGATCGTACCTCTCTCTCTCTCAGACATCTGATCATATCTCTCTCTCTCTCAGACATCAGATCGTACCTCTCTCTCAGACATCAGATCGTACCTCTCTCTCTCAGACATCAGATCGTACCTCTCTCTCTCAGACATCAGATCGTACCTCTCTCTCTCAGACATCAGATCATACCTCTCTCTCTCTCAGACATCAGATCGTATCTCTCTCTCTCAGACATCAGATCGTATCTCTCTCTCTCTCAGACATCAGATCGTACCTCTCTCTCAGACATCAGATCGTATCTCTCTCTCAGTCATCAGATCGTATCTCTCTCTCTCAGACATCAGATCGTATCTCTCTCTCAGACATCAGATCGTATCTCTCTCTCAGACATCAGATCGTATCTCTCCTCTCAGACATCAGATCGTATCTCTCTCTCAGACATCAGATCGTATCTCTCTCTCTCTCAGACATCAGATCGTATCTCTCTCAGACATCAGATCGTACCTCTCTCTCAGTCATCAGATCGTACCTCTCTCTCAGACATCAGATCGTATCTCTCTCTCTCTCAGACATCAGATCGTATCTCTCTCTCTCAGACATCAGATCGTATCTCTCTCTCAGACATCAGATCGTACCTCTCTCTCAGTCATCAGATCGTACTCTCTCTCTCAGACATCAGATCGTATCTCTCTCTCAGACATCAGATCGTATCTCTCTCTCAGACATCAGATCGTATCTCTCTCTCAGACATCAGATCGTATCTCTCTCTCTCAGACATCAGATCGTATCTCTCTCTCAGACATCAGATCGTATCTCTCTCTCTCAGACATCAGATCGTATCTCTCTCTCTCTCAGACATCAGATCGTATCTCTCTCTCTCAGACATCAGATCGTATCTCTCTCTCTCTCAGACATCAGATCGTATCTCTCTCTCTCAGACATCAGATCGTATCTCTCTCTCTCAGACATCAGATCGTACCTCTCTCTCAGACATCAGATCGTATCTCTCTCTCTGACATCAGATCGTACCTCTCTCTCTCTCAGACATCTGATCATATCTCTCTCTCTCTCAGACATCAGATCGTACCTCTCTCTCAGACATCAGATCGTACCTCTCTCTCTCAGACATCAGATCGTACCTCTCTCTCTCAGACATCAGATCGTACCTCTCTCTCAGACATCAGATCGTATCTCTCTCTCAGACATCAGATCGTACCTCTCTCTCTCTCAGACATCAGATCGTACCTCTCTCTCTCTCAGACATCAGATCGTACCTCTCTCTCAGACATCAGATCGTACCTCTCTCTCAGACATCAGATCGTACCTCTCTCTCTCAGACATCAGATCGTACCTCTCTCTCTCAGACATCATGATCGATATCTCTCTCTCTCAGACATCAGATCGTACTCTCTCTCTCAGACATCAGATCGTACTCTCTCTCTCAGACATCAGATCGTACCTCTCTCTCTCAGACATCAGATCGTACCTCTCTCTCTCAGACATCAGATCGTATCCTCTCTCTCAGACATCAGATCGTACCTCTCTCTCTCAGACATCAGATCGTACTCTCTCTCTCTCAGACATCAGATCGTACCTCTCTCTCAGACATCAGATCGTATCTCTCTCTCAGACATCAGATCGTACTCTCTCTCTCTCAGACATCAGATCGTATCTCTCTCTCTCAGACATCAGATCGTATCTCTCTCTCTCAGTACATCAGATCGTATCCTCTCTCTCTCAGACATCAGATCGTATCTCTCTCTCTCAGACATCAGATCGTATCTCTCTCTCTCAGACATCAGATCGTACCTCTCTCTCTCTCAGACATCAGATCGTACCTCTCTCTCTCTCAGACATCAGATCGTATCTCTCTCTCAGACATCAGATCGTATCTCTCTCTCTCAGACATCAGATCGTATCTCTCTCTCAGACATCAGATCGTATCTCTCTCTCTCTCAGACATCAGATCGTATCTCTCTCTCTCAGACATCAGATCGTATCTCTCTCTCTCAGACATCAGATCGTACCTCTCTCTCAGACATCAGATCGTATCTCTCTCTCTGACATCAGATCGTACCTCTCTCTCTCTCAGACATCTGATCATATCTCTCTCTCTCAGACATCAGATCGTACCTCTCTCTCAGACATCAGATCGTACCTCTCTCTCTCAGACATCAGATCGTACCTCTCTCTCTCAGACATCAGATCGTACCTCTCTCTCTCAGACATCAGATCTTATCTCTCTCTCAGACATCAGATCGTACCTCTCTCTCAGTCATCAGATCGTATCTCTCTCTCTCTCAGACATCAGATCGTATCTCTCTCTCTCTCAGACATCAGATCGTATCTCTCTCAGACATCAGATCGTACCTCTCTCTCAGTCATCAGATCGTACCTCTCTCTCAGACATCAGATCGTATCTCTCTCTCTCTCAGACATCAGATCGTATCTCTCTCTCTCTCAGACATCAGATCGTATCCTCTCTCTCAGACATCAGATCGTACCTCTCTCTCAGTCATCAGATCGTACCTCTCTCTCTCAGACATCAGATCGTACCTCTCTCTCTCAGACATCAGATCGTATCTCTCTCTCAGACATCAGATCGTATCTCTCTCTCTCAGACATCAGATCGTATCTCTCTCTCAGACATCAGATCGTATCTCTCTCTCAGACATCAGATCGTATCTCTCTCTCAGACATCAGATCGTATCTCTCTCTCTCAGACATCAGATCGTATCTCTCTCTCTCAGACATCAGATCGTATCTCTCTCTCAGACATCAGATCGTATCTCTCTCTCTCAGACATCAGATCTATCTCTCTCTCAGACATCAGATCGTATCTCTCTCTCAGACATCAGATCGTATCTCTCTCTCTCAGACATCAGATCGTATCAATTTTTTTTTTTTTCAATTCAATATGCTTTATTGGCATGAATGTCAGGTGAACAATATTGCCAAAGCGTCAAGGATATATGATAAGAAAAAAAAAATACAAAAATAATTCATTCATTAAACAATTTACAACAATATATTACAAAACCTCAAGTATCAAATGTAAAAAGAAAGAAAGGAAGAAAAGAAAGACACATGAAGTAGAGGAGCAATCAGAGTGAGTTGAGGGGAACAGCTGTTATGTGTTGTTGTTGTCTCTTAGGCTGTGACATGCACTCACATCTGATCGTATCTCTCTCTCTCAGACATCAGATCGTATCTCTCTCTCAGACATCAGATCGTATCTCTCTCTCTCAGACATCAGATCGTATCTCTCTCTCAGACATCAGATCGTATCTCTCTCTCTCAGACATCAGATCGTATCTCTCTCTCTCTCAGACATCAGATCGTATCTCTCTCTCTCAGACATCAGATCGTATCTCTCTCTCTCAGACATCAGATCGTACCTCTCTCTCAGACATCAGATCGTATCTCTCTCTCTGACATCAGATCGTACCTCTCTCTCTATCAGACATCTGATCATATCTCTCTCTCTCAGACATCAGATCGTACCTCTCTCTCAGACATCAGATCGTACCTCTCTCTCTCAGACATCAGATCGTACCTCTCTCTCTCAGACATCAGATCGTACCTCTCTCTCTCAGACATCAGATCGTATCTCTCTCTCAGACATCAGATCGTACCTCTCTCTCAGTCATCAGATCGTATCTCTCTCTCTCTCAGACATCAGATCGTACCTCTCTCTCAGACATCAGATCGTACCTCTCTCTCAGACATCAGATCGTACCTCTCTCTCTCAGACATCAGATCGTATCTCTCTCTCAGACATCAGATCGTATCTCTCTCTCAGTCATCAGATCGTATCTCTCTCTCTCAGACATCAGATCGTATCTCTCTCTCAGACATCAGATCGTATCTCTCTCTCAGACATCAGATCGTACCTCTCTCTCTCTCAGACATCAGATCGTACCTCTCTCTCTCTCAGACATCAGATCGTATCTCTCTCTCAGACATCAGATCGTATCTCTCTCTCTCAGACATCAGATCGTATCTCTCTCTCAGACATCAGATCGTATCTCTCTCTCTCTCAGACATCAGATCGTATCTCTCTCTCAGACATCAGATCGTATCTCTCTCTCTCAGACATCAGATCGTACCTCTCTCTCAGACATCAGATCGTATCTCTCTCTCTGACATCAGATCGTACCTCTCTCTCTCTCAGACATCTGATCATATCTCTCTCTCTCAGACATCAGATCGTACCTCTCTCTCAGACATCAGATCGTACCTCTCTCTCTCAGACATCAGATCGTACCTCTCTCTCAGACATCAGATCGTACCTCTCTCTCTCAGACATCAGATCTTATCTCTCTCTCAGACATCAGATCGTACCTCTCTCTCAGTCATCAGATCGTATCTCTCTCTCTCTCAGACATCAGATCGTATCTCTCTCTCTCTCAGACATCAGATCGTATCTCTCTCAGACATCAGATCGTACCTCTCTCTCAGTCATCAGATCGTACCTCTCTCTCAGACATCAGATCGTATCTCTCTCTCTCTCAGACATCAGATCGTATCTCTCTCTCTCTCAGACATCAGATCGTATCTCTCTCTCAGACATCAGATCGTACCTCTCTCTCAGTCATCAGATCGTACCTCTCTCTCTCAGACATCAGATCGTACCTCTCTCTCTCAGACATCAGATCGTATCTCTCTCTCAGACATCAGATCGTATCTCTCTCTCTCAGACATCAGATCGTATCTCTCTCTCAGACATCAGATCGTATCTCTCTCTCAGACATCAGATCGTATCTCTCTCTCAGACATCAGATCGTATCTCTCTCTCTCAGACATCAGATCGTATCTCTCTCTCTCAGACATCAGATCGTATCTCTCTCTCAGACATCAGATCGTATCTCTCTCTCTCAGACATCAGATCGTATCTCTCTCTCAGACATCAGATCGTATCTCTCTCTCAGACATCAGATCGTATCTCTCTCTCTCAGACATCAGATCGTATCAATTTTTTTTTTTTTCAATTCAATATGCTTTATTGGCATGAATGTCAGGTGAACAATATTGCCAAAGCGTCAAGGATATATGATAAGAAAAAAAAAATACAAAAACAATTCATTCATTAAACAATTTACAACAATATATTACAAAACCTCAAGTATCAAATGTAGAAAGAAAGGAAGAAAAGAAAGACACATGAAGTAGAGGAGCAATCAGAGTGAGTTGAGGGGAACAGCTGTTATGTGTTGTTGTTGTCTCTTAGGCTGTGACATGCACTCACATCTGATCGTATCTCTCTCTCTCAGACATCAGATCGTATCTCTCTCTCAGACATCAGATCG
Organism: Pogonophryne albipinna; assembly: GCA_028583405.1. Taxonomy (NCBI): domain Eukaryota; kingdom Metazoa; phylum Chordata; class Actinopteri; order Perciformes; family Artedidraconidae; genus Pogonophryne; species Pogonophryne albipinna. Next base: position 425,389 of record JAPTMU010000164.1, read on the forward strand.
TATCTCTCTCTCTCAGACATCAGATCGTATCTCTCTCTCAGACATCAGATCGTATCTCTCTCTCTCAGACATCAGATCGTATCTCTCTCTCTCTCAGACATCAGATCGTTATCTCTCTCTCAGACATCAGATCGTACCTCTCTCTCTCAGACATCAGATCGTATCTCTCTCTCAGACATCAGATCGTATCTCTCTCTCTCAGACATCAGATCGTATCTCTCTCTCAGACATCAGATCGTACCTCTCTCTCAGACATCAGATCGTATCTCTCTCTCTGACATCAGATCGTACCTCTCTCTCTATCAGACATCTGATCATATCTCTCTCTCTCAGACATCAGATCGTACCTCTCTCTCAGACATCAGATCGTACCTCTCTCTCTCAGACATCAGATCGTACCTCTCTCTCTCAGACATCAGATCGTACCTCTCTCTCTCAGACATCAGATCGTATCTCTCTCTCAGACATCAGATCGTACCTCTCTCTCAGTCATCAGATCGTATCTCTCTCTCTCTCAGACATCAGATCGTACCTCTCTCTCAGACATCAGATCGTACCTCTCTCTCAGACATCAGATCGTACCTCTCTCTCTCAGACATCAGATCGTATCTCTCTCTCAGACATCAGATCGTATCTCTCTCTCAGACATCATCGTATCTCTCTCTCTCAGACATCAGATCGTATCTCTCTCTCAGACATCAGATCGTATCTCTCTCTCAGACATCAGATCGTACCTCTCTCTCTCTCAGACATCAGATCGTACCTCTCTCTCTCTCAGACATCAGATCGTACATCTCTCTCAGACATCAATCGTACCTCTCTCTCAGACATCAGATCGTACCTCTCTCTCTCAGACATCAGATCGTACCTCTCTCTCTCCAGACATCAGATCGTACCTCTCTCTCAGACATCAGATCGTATCTCTCTCTCAGACATCAGATCGTATCTCTCTCTCTCAGACACAATCTCTCCCAGATCGTTCTCTCTCTCAGACATCAGATCGTACCTCTCTCTCTCAGACATCAGATCGTATCTCTCTCGCTCT
>JAPTMU010000164.1:432433-439933 GCA_028583405.1 Pogonophryne albipinna
ATCATAGTTCCATGGTTGAGGTCTGCTAGAATAGATTCACATCGTTAGAGTCTGTTCACTCTCTGTAGAGTCTGTGTGTTCACTCTCTGTAGAGTGTGTGTGTTCACTCTCTGTAGATTCTGTCTGTTCACTCTCTGTAGAGTGTGTGTGTTCACTCTGTAGTCTGTGTCACTCTCTGTAGAGTCTGTGTATTCACTCTCTGTAGAGGTCTGTGTATTCACTCTCTGTAGAGTCTGTGTATTCACTCTCTGTAGAGTCTGTGTATTCACTCTCTGTAGAGTCTGATGTATTCACTCTGTGTAGAGTCTGTGTATTCACTCTGTGAGAGTGTGGTGTGTTCACTCTCTGTAGAGTCTGTCTGTTCACTCTCATGTAGAGTCTGTGTATTCACTCTCTGTAGAGTCTGTGTATTCACTCTCTGTAGAGTCTGTGTATTTCACTCTCTGTAGAGTCTGTGGTATTCAACTCTCTGTAGAGTGTGTGTGTTCACTCTCTGTACGAGTCTGTCTGTTCACTCTCTGTAGAGTGTGTGTGTTCACTCTCTGTAGAGTCTGTGTGTTCACTCTCTGTAGAGTGTGTGTGTTCACTCTCTGTAGAGTCTGTGTATTCACTCTCTGTAGAGTCTGTCTGTTCACTCTCTGTAGAGTGTGTGTGTTCACTCTCTGTAGAGTATGTCTGTTCACTCTCTGTAGAGTCTGTGTGTTCACTCTCTGTAGAGTCTGTGTGTTCACTCTCTGTAGAGTCTGTGTATTCACTCTCTGTAGAGTCTGTGTATTCACTCTCTGTAGAGTCTGTGTGTTCACTCTCTGTAGAGTCTGTGTATTCACTCTCTGTAGAGTCTGTGTATTCACTCTCTGTAGAGTCTGTGTATTCACTCTCTGTAGAGTCTGTGTATTCACTCTCTGTAGAGTCTGTCTGTTCACTCTCTGTAGAGTCTGTGTGTTCACTCTCTGTAGAGTCTGTGTGTTCACTCTCTGTAGAGTCTGTGTGTTCACTCTCTGTAGAGTCTGTGTGTTCACTCTCTGTAGAGTCTGTGTGTTCACTCCTCTGTAGAGTCTGTGTATTCACTCTCTGTAGAGTCTGTCTGTTCACTCTCTGTAGAGTCTAGTTCACTCTCTGTAGAGTCATGTGTATTCACTCTCTGTAGAGTCTGTGTATTCACTCTCTGTAGAGTCTGTGTATTCACTCTCTGTAGAGTGTGTGTGATATCACTCTCTGTAGAGTCTGTCTGTTCACTCTCTGTAGAGTCTGTGTATTCACTTCTGTAGAGTCTGTGTATTCACTCTCTGTAGAGTCTGTGCTATTCACTCTCTGTAGAGTCTTGTGTATTCACTCTCTGTAGAGTGTGTGTGTTCACCTCTCTGTAGAGTCTGTCTGTTCACTCTCTGTAGAGTGTGGTTTGTTGCACTCTCTGTAGAGTCTGTGTGTATTCACTCTCTGTAAGAGTGCTGTCGTGTCTCACTCTCTGTAGAGTCTGTGTATTCACTCTCTGTAGAGTCTGTCTGTTCACTCTCTGTAGAGTGTGTGTGTTCACTCTCTGTAGAGTCTGTCTGTTCACTCTCTGTAGAGTCTGTGTGTTCACTCTCTGTAGAGTCTGTGTGTTCACTCTCTGTAGAGTCTGTGTATTCACTCTCTGTAGAGTCTGTCTGTTCACTCTCTGTAGAGTCTGTGTGTTCACTTCTCTGTAGAGTCTGTTCACTCTCTGTAGAGTCTGTTCACTCTCTGTAGAGTCTGTGTGTTCACTCTCTGTAGCGTCTGTGTGTTCACTCTCTGTAGAGTCTGTGTGTTCACTCTCTGTAGTGTGTGTGTTCACTCTCTGTAGAGTCTGTGTGTTCACTCTCTGTAGTGTGTGTGTTCACTCTCTGTAGAGTCTGTGTGTTCACTCTCTGTAGAGTGTGTGTATTCACTCTCTGTAGAGTCTGTGTGTTCACTCTCTGTAGTGTGTGTGTTTCACTCTCTGTAGTGTGTGTGTTCACTCTCTGTAGAGTCTGTGTGTTCACTCTCTGTAGAGTCTGTGTGTTCACTCTCTGTAGAGTCTGTGTATTCACTCTCTGTAGAGTCTGTGTATTCACTCTCTGTAGAGTCTGTGTATTCACTCTCTGTAGAGTCTGTGTATTCACTCTCTGTAGAGTCTGTCTGTTCACTCTCTGTAGTCACTCCTGTAGAGTCTGTGTGTTCACTCTCTGTAGAGTCTGTGTGTTCACTCTCTGTAGAGTCTGTGTGTTCACTCTCTGTAGAGTCTGTGTGTTCACTCTCTGTAGAGTCTGTGTATTCACTCTCTGTAGAGTCTGTCTGTTCACTCTCTGTAGAGTCTGTTCACTCTCTGTAGAGTCTGTGTATTCACTCTCTGTAGAGTCTGTGTATTCACTCTCTGTAGAGTCTGTGTATTCACTCTCTGTAGAGTGTGTGTGTTCACTCTCTGTAGAGTCTGTCTGTTCACTCTCTGTAGAGTCTGTGTATTCACTCTCTGTAGAGTCTGTGTATTCACTCTCTGTAGAGTCTGTGTATTCACTCTCTGTAGAGTCTGTGTATTCACTCTCTGTAGAGTGTGTGTGTTCACTCTCTGTAGAGTCTGTCTGTTCACTCTCTGTAGAGTGTGTGTGTTTCACTCTCTGTAGAGTCTGTGTGTTCACTCTCTGTAGAGTGTGTGTGTTCACTCTCTGTAGAGTCTGTGTATTCACTCTCTGTAGAGTCTGTCTGTTCACTCTCTGTAGAGTGTAGTGTGTTCACTCTCTGTAGAGTCTGTCTGTTCACTCTCTGTAGAGTCTGCGTGTTCACTCTCTGTAGAGTCTGTGTGTTCACTCTCTGTAGAGTCTGTGTATTCACTCTCTGTAGAGTCTGTCTGTTCACTCTCTGTAGAGTCTGTGTGTTCACTCTCTGTAGAGTCTGTTCACTCTCTGTAGAGTCTGTTCACTCTCTGTAGAGTCTGTGTGTTCACTCTCTGTAGAGTCTGTGTGTTCACTCTCTGTAGAGTCTGTGTGTTCACTCTCTGTAGTGTGTGTGTTCACTCTCTGTAGAGTCTGTGTGTTCACTCTCTGTAGTGTGTGTGTTCACTCTCTGTAGAGTCTGTGTGTTCACTCTCTGTAGAGTGTGTGTATTCACTCTCTGTAGAGTCTGTGTGTTCACTCTCTGTAGTGTGTGTGTTCACTCTCTGTAGTGTGTGTGTTCACTCTCTGTAGAGTCTGTGTGTTCACTCTCTGTAGTGTGTGTGTTCACTCTCTGTAGAGTCTGTGTGTTCACTCTCTGTAGTGTGTGCTGTTCACTCTCTGTAGTGTGTGTGTTTCACTCTCTGTAGAGTCTGTGTGTTCACTCTCTGTAGTGTGTGTGTTCACTCTCTGTAGAGTCTGTGTATTCACTCTCTGTAGAGTCTGTGTGTTCACTCTCTGTAGTGTGTGTGTTCACTCTCTGTAGAGTCTGTGTGTTCACTCTCTGTAGAGTGTGTGTGTTCACTCTCTGTAGAGTGTGTGGGTTCACTATCTGTAGAGTCTGTCTGTTCACTCTCTGTAGTGTGTGTGTTCACTCTCTGTAGAGTCTGTGTGTTCACTCTCTGTAGAGTCTGTGTGTTCACATCTCTGTAGAGTCTGTTCACTCTCTGTAGAGTGTGTGTGTTCACTCTCTGTAGAGTCTGTGTGTTCACTCTCTGTAGTGTGTGTGTTCACTCTCTGTAGTGTGTGTGTTCACTCTCTGTAGAGTCTGTGTGTTCACTCTCTGTAGTGTGTGTGTTCACTCTCTGTAGAGTCTGTTCACTCTCTGTAGAGTCTGTGTGTTCACTCTCTGTAGAGTCTGTGTGTTCACTCTCTGTAGAGTCTGTGTGTTCACTCTCTGTAGAGTCTGTATGTTCACCTCTCTGTAGAGTCTGTTCACTCTCTGTAGAGTCTGTGTGTTCACTCTCTGTAGAGTCTGTGTGTTCACTCTCTGTAGAGTCTGTGTGTTCACTCTCTGTAGAGTCTGTGTGTTCACTCTCTGTAGAGTGTGTGTGTTCACTCTCTGTCCTACACGGCTCGTTGGAGCTCCTGCCCCCCCCGACCGTGGGTTAGGGTTAAACTGTATTAAAGTGAACATGTATTATTTAAACTGTAGTCAAAGTGAACCATGTATTATTTTAAACTGTATCACAAGTGAACATGTATTATTTTAAACTGTATTAAAGTGAAACATGTATTATTTTAAACTGTATTAAAGTGAACATGTATATTTTAAACTGTATTAAAGTGAACATCTATTATTTTAAACTGTATTAAAGTGAACATGTATTATTTTAAACTGTATTAAAGTGAACATCTATTATTTAAACTGTATTAAAGTAAACATGTATTATTTTAAACTGTATAAAGTGAACATGTATTATTTTAAACTGTATTAAAGTGAACATGTATTATTTTAACTGTATTAAAGTGAACAGTATTATTTTAAACTGTATCAAAGGAACATGTATTATTTAAACTGTATCACAAGTGAACATGTATTATTTTAAACTGTATTAACGTGAACATGTATTATTTTAAACTGTATTAAAGTGAACATCTATTATTTTAAAACTGTATCAAAGTGAACATGTATTATTTTAACTGTATCAAAGTGAACATGTATTATTTTAAACTGTATTAAAGTGAACATGTATTATTTTAAACTGTATTAAAGTGAACATGTATATTTTAAACTGTATTAAAGTGAACATGTATTATTTTAAACTGTATTAAAGTAAACATGTAATTATTTTAAACTGTATTAAAGTGAACATGTATTATTTTAAACTGTATTAAAGTGAACATGTATTATTTTAAACTGTATTAAAGTGAACATGTATATTTTAAACTGTATTAAAGTAAACATGTATTATTTTAAACTGTATTAAAGTGAACATGTATTATTTTAAACTGTATTAAAGTGAACATGTATTATTTGGGAATGTTTACTGTAATCCTATATATATAACCTTCTCACTCACACTCACTGACCAGACACCAGCACACACACATATTCTTTTCAAGGTCGTTCTGGGCCAATAAATCTCAGGCACCAATATATCTGTGTACAATGTTTGATTGTCTGGGAAAGAATAGTGTGTGTGAAATATTCCTTGGGAAAGTAAAGGAGTGAATTCAGGTGCAAGATAAAGATTGACTCTGTCCTTGTTTACTTCCGAAGCTCTCACGCTCTGTTCAGAAGTAAAATACTTTTTCCCAGAACTCTGATTCGCTGGATTTGGTCCCGCCCAGAAGTGAAACTGGCCAATGGAGACCTACCAGCTCACGGTCTAGGGCTCGCCCAGAAGTGAAATCGCCAATAACAAATAGCTAGGGAGGAGCAACAGACACAATCCCTCCCCACGTGTGTGTAAAATATTATGATATTCTCATGCTCGGCGCTGTCTTCTGATTGATTGTCGTGGTACGTATATCACACGGTGGTGGGAATTGAGCCCGGAGTACTCTGTATTTTGTGCTATTGCAGAGTGCTCTGTATTGTGTATTGTTGCTTTTACCATTAAAACAGATTATTGTTTAACCTCTATCCTGGTGCTTTGCGTTCCTTCTTTTATAAATTTGACTAGCTCATCAGTCATCAAGGGATGCGCGGAGCAGAGGTGAACCTTCCACCACCGCCATTGGGTGGTGCTCCAACACATTGTAGTTGATATATGTAAACGCTAGCAACTTCGTTAGCCCAGTTAGCACTGTGTCAATGGCTTGTTCTGTGTAATAAAACCACTGAACAAAAGCTAGTGGTTCATATTAGGCTAGGAAGAACGTTTTCCAATTGCAATCTTATACGGGTAGTCTGCTACGTTCGGTCATTCATTGTAGCTGGCATGAAAACATTGTTTTCGCCTAGCATGTCTACCTCTCGGTAGCTGTGACGGCTTTGGGCTTTGTATGTTGCACGTGTTTTATTTTTGAAAAGTGTTCCCTTTCCCCATGTCTGTTGCTGCCGATTGTGTGCACCTGGTGCCCTTTGTTGTCTCCTCCCCCCTCACCTGTGACTAGTTGGGTTAATTAGTGTGGGTATTTAGGCTCTGTTTCCTGTTTTGTTTGAGATCCTTGTGGCTGTGCTCACGTGAACAGTGAGATTGAGGCTGTGTCATGTGCCCGTGAGTAATAAATGCCCACACCGGGTTGTATTTTGGACGTTCTGCCTCTGCCTCCTTGCTTGGTCGGGCCGCTCAACGGTCAGCTTCACAGTAGCGTCGTTGTTTATCTCGGTAGCATACACGCTATGAACGGTAGCTCGGTTAGGAACGCCAACTATAATGTACTGTCCGTAGGTAAATCACCCGGAGTATACTGTCTATGAGTATTTTGTGTGTGAATGCAGACATTCTCCTGCTATGAGAAACATGTAAGGCCATCTGCTGACATCGTAGTTGATGTAAACGCTAGCAACTTCGTTAGCCCAGTTAGCACTGTTTTGAACTGAACCTGAGATTCCAACAGTATATGCTTGGCTGGCAGAGGGTGCGTCATAGCTCTGGGCGTGGCTACTGGGTATCCAGTAGGGAAGTGCATCTCCATCACTGAGGCCGATGCGATGCGCATCTCGATACGTTGCCACGATACGTTAACGATACCTTTGAATCGCCGGGCGATGCGATAAGATTCACCCCTGTTGCGATACAGTTCGATACGATTTGATTCAACACGATGCAAAATAATGAGTGCTTTAAATAATGAGTGCTTTACATATTTGGTTCTCTCTGCTAGTGCTGCGCATCCCGTCATGCTGTTTCTTTTTTACCTTAAAAAACTCTCCACAGTGCAATGTTATAACACCTCACAGTTAAACACTTTAAGGATGCATTGCTCATGATTAACAATGTGCAAATAGCAGCTGCCACAGAGCCACGCCCATCCAGCTGCTGCCTGACGTGCTGAACACATCCAGAGGCCGACTCACCAGAGAGCAGAAAGCACTGGGTTCTATAGGAACAATAAAGAAAACAACCTCTTTCACAAACAGCTCTTTCATAACTGCTTACAGGAAGACATTGAACTGTGATTGGCCGTCACAGGCTGCTGTAAGCTAAACACCTCTCTGACAGAACCCCTCTCTGAGTGATTTCACTCTATCTAACTTTCAGGTTTCTCTTTCCAGCCGCAGACCCCATGTCGCCTCTTTATGGGCGTCGCTAAGTTCCTCGTACTACTCGTGTACTTTAAAGTGGCTCGGCATCGTTTACAATTTGAGAGCGATTTTTCAAGTTGACAGTCTTTCTTGTAAAATCCATAGTGTTGCCAAACGTTTGATTTGTAGGTATTTTTGGGTGCGCTGTGTTTCTCTTTCTCCTCGACTCTGTGTGTGTTGATAACTGAGACTCTCGGCCTCCGTAGTGTTTCTCTTTCTCCTCGACTCCGTGTGTGTTGATAACTCAGACTCTCGGCCTCCGTAGTGTTTCTCTTTCTCCTCGACTTCGTGTGTGTTGATAACTGAGACTCTCGGCCTCCGTAGTGTTTCTCTTTCTCCTCGACTTCGTGTGAGTTGATATCTGAGACTCTCGGCCTC
>JAPTMU010000164.1:444933-453610 GCA_028583405.1 Pogonophryne albipinna
TTCTGTCCATACGTCCCGGCCTCGCTGCTCATCGTCTGGACAGCATGTCCTCGTCCGTCCAGCACCGAGGCGTTCACGACCGCTCCAACAAACTCCTCTGAGATGAGTGTCCTGTCCCCGCGTCCTGAGGACACCTGGGGGACGGACAGCACCAGCACCAGGACCAGGGGGATGTGGGTCCACGGCCAGGACATCATGCTGTCCTCTCACTGTTACATACTGAGACAGAGACTCTGTTTCAGAAAGGACACCAACCAGCTCCTGAAATCACCTCTAAATGTCTCTATATGTCCTCTATATGTCTCTAAATGTCCTCTATATGTCTCTATATCTCCTCTATATGTCCTCTAAATGTCCTCTATATGTCCTCTATATGTCTCTATTTGTCTCTATATGTCCTCTATGTGTCTCTATTTGTCTCTATTTGTCCTCTACTGTATATGTCCTATATTTGGTCTATATATGTCCTCTATATGTCTCTATTTGTCTCTATATGTCTCTATATGTCCTATATTTGTCTCTATATGTCCTATATTTGTCTCTATATGTCTCTATTTGATCTCTATTTGTCTATATATGTCTTCTATTTGTCTCTATTTGTTCTCTATTTGTCTCTATATGTCCTCTATGTGTCTCTATATGTCCTCTATTTGTCTATATATGTCTCTATATGTCTTCTATATGTCCTCTATTTGTCTCTATATGTCTCTATTTGTCCTCTATATGTCCTCTATTTGTCTCTATTTGTCCTCTAAATTGTGTTACATGTATGTTTTAGTTCAGCTCTCATTTTGATAGGCAGTGAAAAAGAGATAACATCTTAATGTTGAAGAAGTTACCAAGTAAAGGGTTTAAATTGGCTCACATAAATATATGTAGTCTAAGAAATAAAGTGTCTGAAATAGAGGAAATATTATCATGTGGTATTCATTTGTTAGCAATATCTGAAACTCACTTAGATGACACATGTAATGACGCTGCAGTGGATATTGATGGATATAGTATATTTAGAAAGGACAGGAAAGCATCTGGAGGTGGGTGGCAGTACACATTCAAAAGCAAATACCAGTTAAAGTGAGATACGATCTGATGTCTGAGAGAGAGAGATACGATCTGATGTCTGAGAGAGAGAGATACGATCTGATGTCTGAGAGAGAGAGAGATACGATCTGATGTCTGAGAGAGAGAGAGATACGATCTGATGACTGAGAGAGAGAGATACGATCTGATGTCTGAGAGAGAGAGAGATACGATCTGATGTCTGAGAGAGAGAAATACGATCTGATGTCTGAGAGAGAGAGAGATACGATCTGATGTCTGAGAGAGAGATACGATCTGATGTCTGAGAGAGAGAGATACGATCTGATGTCTGAGAGAGAGAGATACGATCTGATGTCTGAGAGAGAGAGAGATACGATCTGATGACTGAGAGAGAGAGATACGATCTGATGTCTGAGAGAGAGAGAGATACGATCTGATGTCTGAGAGAGAGAGATACGATCTGATGTCTGAGAGAGAGAGAGATACGATCTGATGACTGAGAGAGAGATACGATCTGATGTCTGAGAGAGAGAGATACGATCTGATGTCTGAGAGAGAGATACGATCTGATGTCTGAGAGAGAGATACGATCTGATGTCTGAGAGAGAGAGATACGATCTGATGTCTGAGAGAGAGATACGATCTGATGTCAGAGAGAGAGAGATACGATCTGATGTCTGAGAGAGAGATACGATCTGATGTCTGAGAGAGAGAGGTACGATCTGATGACTGAGAGAGAGGTACGATCTGATGTCTGAGAGAGAGAGATACGATCTGATGTCTGAGAGAGATACGATCTGATGTCTGAGAGAGAGATACGATCTGATGTCTGAGAGAGAGATTACGATCTGATGTCTGAGAGAGAGAGGTACGATCTGATATCTGAGAGAGAGATACGATCTGATGTCTGAGAGAGAGAGATACGATCTGATGTCTGAGAGAGAGAGAGAGATACGATCTGATGTCTGAGAGAGAGATACGATCTGATGTCTGAGAGAGAGATACGATCTGATGTCTGAGAGAGAGATACGATCTGATGTCAGAGAGAGAGAGATACGATCTGATATCTGAGAGAGAGATACGATCTGATGTCTGAGAGAGAGAGATACGTATCTGATGTCTGAGAGAGAGAGAGAGATACGATCTGATGTCTGAGAGAGAGATACGATCTGATGTCTGAGAGAGAGATACGATCTGATGTCTGAGAGAGAGAGATACGATCTGATGTCTGAGAGAGAGATACGATCTGATGTCTGAGAGAGAGAGAGATACGATCTGATGTCTGAGAGAGAGAGATACGATCTGATGTCTGAGAGAGAGATACGATCTGATGTCTGAGAGAGAGATACGATCTGATGTCTTGAGAGAGAGAGATACGATCTGATGTCTGAGAGAGAGATCGAATCTGATGTCTGAGAGAGAGAGAGTACGATCTGATGTCTGAGAGGAGATACTATCTGATGTCTGAGAGAGAGAGGTACGATCTGATGACTGAGAGAGAGGGTACGATCTGATGTCTGAGAGAGAGATACGATCTGATGTCTGAGAGAGAGAGATACGATCTGATGTCTGAGAGAGAGAGAGATACGATCTGATGTCTGAGAGAGAGGTACGATCTGATGACTGAGAGAGAGAGATACGATCTGATGTCTGAGAGAGAGGTACGATCTGATGACTGAGAGAGAGAGATACGATCTAATGTCTGAGAGAGAGATACGATCTGATGTCTGAGAGAGAGAGATACGATCTGATGTCTGAGAGAGAGATACGATCTGATGTCTGAGAGAGAGAGGTACGATCTGATGACTGAGAGAGAGATACGATCTGATGTCTGAGAGAGAGAGGTACGATCTGATGTCTGAGAGAGAGATACGATCTGATGTCTGAGAGAGAGAGATACGATCTGATGTCTGAGAGAGAGAGATACGATCTGATGTCTGAGAGAGAGATACGATCTGATGTCTGAGAGAGAGGTACGATCTGATGTCTGAGAGAGAGATACGATCTGATGTCTGAGAGAGAGAGGTACAATCTGATGTCTGAGAGAGAGAGAGATACGATCTGATGTCTGAGAGAGAGAGAGATACGATCTGATGTCTGAGAGAGAGAGATACGATCTGATGTCTGAGAGAGAGAGGTACGATCTGATGTCTGAGAGAGAGAGAGATACGATCTGATGTCTGAGAGAGAGAGATACGATCTGATGTCTGAGAGAGAGAGATACGATCTGATGTCTGAGAGAGAGAGAGATACGATCTGATGTCTGAGAGAGAGAGAGGTACGATCTGATGTCTGAGAGAGAGAGGTACGATATGATGTCTGAGAGAGAGAGAGGTACGATCTGATGACTGAGAGAGAGAGAGTTACGATCTGATGACTGAGAGAGAGATACGATCTGATGTCTGAGAGAGAGGTACGATCTGATGTCTGAGAGAGAGAGAGGTACGATCTGATGTCTGAGAGAGAGAGAGGTACGATCTGATGTCTGAGAGAGAGAGAGGTACGATCTGATGTCTGAGAGAGAGAGAGGTACGATCTGATGACTGAGAGAGAGATACGATCTGATGTCTGAGAGAGAGAGTACGATCTGATGTCTGAGAGAGAGAGAGGTACGGATCTGATGTCTGAGAGAGAGAGAGGTACGATCTGATGTCTGAGAGAGAGAGGTACGATCTGATGTCTGAGAGAGAGAGAGGTACGATCTGATGACTGAGAGAGAGATACGATCTGATGTCTGAGAGAGCGATACGATCTGATGTCTGAGAGAGAGATACGATCTGATGTCTGAGAGAGAGAGATACGATCTGATGTCTGAGAGAGAGAGAGGTACGATCTGATGTCTGAGAGAGAGAGGTACGATATGATGTCTGAGAGAGAGAGAGGTACGATCTGATGACTGAGAGAGAGAGAGTTACGATCTGATGACTGAGAGAGAGATACGATCTGATGTCTGAGAGAGAGGTACGATCTGATGTCTGAGAGAGAGAGAAGGTACGATCTGATGTCTGAGAGAGAGAGAGGGTACGATCTGATGTCTGAGAGAGAGAGAGGTACGATCTGATGTCTGAGAGAGAGAGAGGTACGATCTGATGACTGAGAGAGAGATACGATCTGATGTCTGAGAGAGAGGTACGATCTGATGTCTGAGAGAGAGAGAGGTACGATCTGATGTCTGAGAGAGAGAGGTACGATCTGATGTCTGAGAGAGAGAGAGGTACGATCTGATGACTGAGAGAGAGATACGATCTGATGTCTGAGAGAGAGATACGATCTGATGTCTGAGAGAGAGATACGATCTGATGTCTGAGAGAGAGATACGATCTGATGTCTGAGAGAGAGATACGATCTGATGTCTGAGAGAGAGAGGTACGATCTGATGACTGAGAGAGAGGTACGATCTGATGTCTGAGAGAGATACGATCTGATGTCTGAGAGAGAGAGATACGATCTGATGTCTGAGAGAGAGAGAGATACGATCTGATGTCTGAGAGAGAGGTACGATCTGATGACTGAGAGAGAGAGATACGATCTGATGTCTGAGAGAGAGATACGATCTGATGTCTGAGAGAGAGAGATACGATCTGATGTCTGAGAGAGAGATACGATCTGATGTCTGAGAGAGAGAGGTACGATCTGATGACTGAGAGAGAGGTACGATCTGATGTCTGAGAGAGAGATACGATCTGATGTCTGAGAGAGAGATACGATCTGATGTCTGAGAGAGAGAGAGATACGATCTGATGTCTGAGAGAGAGAGAGATACGATCTGATGTCTGAGAGAGAGGTACGATCTGATGACTGAGAGAGAGGTACGATCTGATGTCTGAGAGAGATACGATCTGATGTCTGAGAGAGAGAGAGATACGATCTGATGACTGAGAGAGAGATACGATCTGATGTCTGAGAGAGAGAGGTACGATCTGATGTCTGAGAGAGAGGTACGATCTGATGTCTGAGAGAGAGATACGATCTGATGTCTGAGAGAGAGAGGTACAATCTGATGTCTGAGAGAGAGAGAGATACGATCTGATGTCTGAGAGAGAGAGAGATACGATCTGATGTCTGAGAGAGAGAGATACGATCTGATGTCTGAGAGAGAGAGGTACGATCTGATGTCTGAGAGAGAGAGAGATACGATCTGATGTCTGAGAGAGAGAGATACGATCTGATGTCTGAGAGAGAGAGAGATACGATCTGATGTCTGAGAGAGAGATACGATCTGATGTCTGAGAGAGAGGTACGATCTGATGTCTGAGAGAGAGAGAGGTACGATCTGATGTCTGAGAGAGAGAGAGGTACGATCTGATGTCTGAGAGAGAGAGGTACGATCTGATGTCTGAGAGAGAGAGAGGTACGATCTGATGTCTGAGAGAGAGATACGATCTGATGTCTGAGAGAGAGATACGATCTGATGTCTGAGAGAGAGAGATACGATCTGATGTCTGAGAGAGAGAGATACGATCTGATGACTGAGAGAGAGGTACGATCTGATGTCTGAGAGAGAGATACGATCTGATGTCTGAGAGAGAGAGGTACGATCTGATGTCTGAGAGAGAGAGGTACGATCTGATGTCTGAGAGAGAGAGATACAATCTGATGTCTGAGAGAGAGAGAGATACGATCTGATGTCTGAGAGAGAGAGGTACGATCTGATGTCTGAGAGAGAGAGATACGATCTGATGTCTGAGAGAGAGAGAGATACGATCTGATGTCTGAGAGAGAGATACGATCTGATGTCTGAGAGAGAGGTACGATCTGATGTCTGAGAGAGAGAGAGGTACGATCTGATGTCTGAGAGAGAGAGAGGTACGATCTGATGTCTGAGAGAGAGAGGTACGATCTGATGTCTGAGAGAGAGGTACGATCTGATGTCTGAGAGAGAGGTACGATCTGATGTCTGAGAGAGAGAGAGGTACGATCTGATGTCTGAGAGAGAGAGAGGTACGATCTGATGTCTGAGAGAGAGATACGATCTGATGTCTGAGAGAGGATACGATCTGATGTCTGAGAGAGAGAGATACGATCTGATGTCTGAGAGAGAGATACGATCTGATGTCTGAGAGAGAGATACGATCTGATGTCTGAGAGAGAGAGGTACGATCTGATGTCTGAGAGAGAGGTACGATCTGATGTCTGAGAGAGAGGTACGATCTGATGTCTGAGAGAGAGAGAGATACGATCTGATGACTGAGAGAGAGGTACGATCTGATGTCTGAGAGAGAGATACGATCTGATGTCTGAGAGAGAGAGGTACGATCTGATGTCTGAGAGAGAGAGGTACGATCTGATGTCTGAGAGAGAGATACGATCTGATGTCTGAGAGAGAGAGGTACGATCTGATGTCTGAGAGAGAGAGAGGTACGATCTGATGTCTGAGAGAGAGAGGTACGATCTGATGTCTGAGAGAGAGAGAGGTACGATCTGATGATGAGAGAGAGATACGATCTGATGTCTGAGAGAGAGGTACGATCTGATGTCTGAGAGAGATAGAGGTACGATCTGATGTCTGAGAGAGAGAGAGGTACGATCTGATGTCTGAGAGAGAGAGAGGTACGATCTGATGACTGAGAGAGAGATACGATCTGATGTCTGAGAGAGAGGTACGATCTGATGTCTGAGAGAGAGAGAGGTACGATCTGATGTCTGAGAGAGAGACGATCTGATGTCTGAGAGAGAGATACGATCTGATGTCGAGAGAGAGAGAGGTACGATCTGATGACTGAGAGAGAGATACGATCTGATGTCTGAGAGAGAGATACGATCTGATGTCTGAGAGAGAGATACGATCTGATGTCTGAGAGAAGATACGATCTGATGTCTGAGAGAGAGATACGATCTGATGTCTGAGAGAGAGAGGTACGATCTGATGACTGAGAGAGAGGTACGATCTGATGTCTGAGAGAGATACGATCTGATGTCTGAGAGAGAGAGATACGATCTGATGTCTGAGAGAGAGGTACGATCTGATGACTGAGAGAGAGAGATACGATCTGATGTCTGAGAGAGAGATACGATCTGATGTCTGAGAGAGAGAGATACGATCTGATGTCTGAGAGAGAGATACGATCTGATGTCTGAGAGAGAGAGGTACGATCTGATGACTGAGAGAGAGGTACGATCTGATGTCTGAGAGAGAGATACGATCTGATGTCTGAGAGAGAGAGATACGATCTGATGTCTGAGAGAGAGAGAGATACGATCTGATGTCTGAGAGAGAGAGAGATACGATCTGATGTCTGAGAGAGAGGTACGATCTGATGACTGAGAGAGAGGTACGATCTGATGTCTGAGAGAGATACGATCTGATGTCTGAGAGAGAGAGAGATACGATCTGATGACTGAGAGAGAGATACGATCTGATGTCTGAGAGAGAGAGGTACGATCTGATGTCTGAGAGAGAGGTACGATCTGATGTCTGAGAGAGAGATACGATCTGATGTCTGAGAGAGAGAGGTACAATCTGATGTCTGAGAGAGAGAGAGATACGATCTGATGTCTGAGAGAGAGAGAGATACGATCTGATGTCTGAGAGAGAGAGATACGATCTGATGTCTGAGAGAGAGAGGTACGATCTGATGTCTGAGAGAGAGAGAGATACGATCTGATGTCTGAGAGAGAGAGATACGATCTGATGTCTGAGAGAGAGAGATACGATCTGATGTCTGAGAGAGAGAGAGATACGATCTGATGTCTGAGAGAGAGATACGATCTGATGTCTGAGAGAGAGGTACGATCTGATGTCTGAGAGAGAGAGAGGTACGATCTGATGTCTGAGAGAGAGAGAGGTACGATCTGATGTCTGAGAGAGAGAGGTACGATCTGATGTCTGAGAGAGAGAGAGGTACGATCTGATGACTGAGAGAGAGATACGATCTGATGTCTGAGAGAGAGATACGATCTGATGTCTGAGAGAGAGAGATACGATCTGATGTCTGAGAGAGAGAGATACGATCTGATGACTGAGAGAGAGGTACGATCTGATGTCTGAGAGAGAGATACGATCTGATGTCTGAGAGAGAGAGGTACGATCTGATGTCTGAGAGAGAGAGGTACGATCTGATGTCTGAGAGAGAGAGAGATACAATCTGATGTCTGAGAGAGAGAGAGATACGATCTGATGTCTGAGAGAGAGAGGTACGATCTGATGTCTGAGAGAGAGAGATACGATCTGATGTCTGAGAGAGAGAGAGATACGATCTGATGTCTGAGAGAGAGATACGATCTGATGTCTGAGAGAGAGGTACGATCTGATGTCTGAGAGAGAGAGAGGTACGATCTGATGTCTGAGAGAGAGAGAGGTACGATCTGATGTCTGAGAGAGAGAGGTACGATCTGATGTCTGAGAGAGAGGTACGATCTGATGTCTGAGAGAGAGGTACGATCTGATGTCTGAGAGAGAGAGAGGTACGATCTGATGTCTGAGAGAGAGAGAGGTACGATCTGATGTCTGAGAGAGAGATACGATCTGATGTCTGAGAGAGAGATACGATCTGATGTCTGAGAGAGAGAGATACGATCTGATGTCTGAGAGAGAGATACGATCTGATGTCTGAGAGAGAGATACGATCTGATGTCTGAGAGAGAGAGGTACGATCTGATGTCTGAGAGAGAGGTACGATCTGATGTCTGAGAGAGA
>JAPTMU010000164.1:454610-462110 GCA_028583405.1 Pogonophryne albipinna
GTATCTCTCTCTCTCTCAGACATCAGATCGTATCTCTCTCTCTCTCAGACATCAGATTGTACCTCTCTCTTCAGACATCAGATCGTATCTCTCTCTCAGACATCAGATCGTCCTCTCTCTCAGACATCAGATCGTACCTCTCTCTCTCAGACATCAGATCGTATCTCTCTCTCAGTCATCAGATCGTATCTCTCTCTCTCTCAGTCATCAGATCGTATCTCTCAGACATCAGATCGTACCTCTCTCTCAGTCATCAGATCGTACCTCTCTCTCAGACATCAGATCGTATCTCTCTCTCTCTCAGACATCAGATCGTATCTCTCTCTCTCTCAGACATCAGATCGTATCTCTCTCTCTCAGACATCAGATCGTATCTCTCTCTCAGACATCAGATCGTACCTCTCTCTCAGTCATCAGATCGTACCTCTCTCTCTCAGACATCAGATCGTATCTCTCTCTCAGACATCAGATCGTACCTCTCTCTCAGACATCAGATCGTATCTCTCTCTCTGACATCAGATCGTACCTCTCTCTCTATCAGACATCTGATCATATCTCTCTCTCTCAGACATCAGATCGTACCTCTCTCTCAGACATCAGATCGTACCTCTCTCTCTCAGACATCAGATCGTACCTCTCTCTCTCAGACATCAGATCGTACCTCTCTCTCTCAGACATCAGATCGTATCTCTCTCTCAGACATCAGATCGTACCTCTCTCTCAGTCATCAGATCGTATCTCTCTCTCTCTCAGACATCAGATCGTACCTCTCTCTCAGACATCAGATCGTACCTCTCTCTCAGACATCAGATCGTACCTCTCTCTCAGACATCAGATCGTACCTCTCTCTCAGACATCAGATCGTATCTCTCTCTCAGACATCAGATCGTATCCTCTCTCTCAGACATCAGATCGTATCTCTCTCTCAGACATCAGAATCGTATCTCTCTCTCAGACATCAGATCGTACCTCTCTCTCTCTCAGACATCAGATCGTACCTCTCTCTCTCTCAGACATCAGATCGTACCTCTCTCTCAGACATCAGATCGTACCTCTCTTCTCAGACATCAGATCGTACCTCTCTCTCTCAGACATCAGATCGTACCTCTCCTCTCTCAGACATCAGATCGTACCTCTCTCTCTCTCAGACATCAGATCGTACCTCTCTCTCAGACAATCAGATCGTATCTCTCTCTCAGACATCAGATCGTATCTCTCTCTCTCTCAGACATCAGATCGTATCTCTCTCTCTCAGACATCAGATCGTACCTCTCTCTCTCAGACATCAGATCGTATCTCTCTCTCTCTCACATCAGATTGTATCTCTCTCTCTCTCAGACATCAGATCGTACCTCTCTTCTCAGACATCAGATCGTACCTCTCTCTCTCGACATCAGATCGTATCTCTCTCTCAGACATCAGATCGTACCTCTCTCTCAGTCATCAGATCGTATCTCTCTCTCTCAGACATCAGATCGTATCTCTCTCTCTCAGACATCAGATCGTATCTCTCTCTCAGACATCAGATCGTATCTCTCTCTCAGACATCAGATCGTACCTCTCTCTCTCTCAGACATCAGATCGTACCTCTCTCTCTCAGACATCAGATCGTACCTCTCTCTCTCTCAGACATCAGATCGTACTCTCTCTCCTCAGACATCAGATCGTACCTCTCTCTCAGACATCAGATCGTATCTCTCTCTCAGACATCAGATCGTATCTCTCTCTCTCTCAGACATCAGATCGTATCTCTCTCTCTCAGACATCAGATCGTATCCTCTCTCTCAGACATCAGATCGTATCTCTCTCTCTCTCAGACATCAGATCGTACCTCTCTCTCTCAGACATCAGATCGTATCTCTCTCTCTCAGACATCAGATCGTATCTCCTCTCTCTCAGACATCAGATCGTATCTCTCTCTCTCTCAGACATCAGATTGTACCTCTTCTCTCAGACATCAGATCGTATCTCTCTCTCAGACATCAGATCGTACCTCTCTCTCAGACATCAGATCGTACCTCTCTCTCTCAGACATCAGATCGTATCTCTCTCTCAGTCATCAGATCGTATCTCTCTCTCTCTCAGACATCAGATCGTATCTCTCAGACATCAGATCGTACCTCTCTCTCAGTCATCAGATCGTACCTCTCTCTCAGACATCAGATCGTATCTCTCTCTCTCTCAGACATCAGATCGTATCTCTCTCTCTCTCAGACATCAGATCGTATCTCTCTCTCTCAGACATCAGATCGTATCTCTCTCTCAGACATCAGATCGTACCTCTCTCTCAGTCATCAGATCGTACCTCTCTCTCTCAGACATCAGATCGTATCTCTCTCTCAGACATCAGATCGTATCTCTCTCTCTCAGACATCAGATCGTATCTCTCTCTCAGACATCAGATCGTATCTCTCTCTCTCAGTCATCAGATCGTACCTCTCTCTCAGACATCAGATCGTATCTCTCTCTCTCAGACATCAGATCGTATCTCTCTCAGACATCAGATCGTACCTCTCTCTCAGTCATCAGATCGTACCTCTCTCTCTCAGACATCAGATCGTATCTCTCTCTCAGACATCAGATCGTATCTCTCTCTCTCAGACATCAGATCGTATCTCTCTCTCAGACATCAGATCGTATCTCTCTCTCAGACATCAGATCGTATCTCTCTCTCAGTCATCAGATCGTACCTCTCTCTCTCTCAGACATCAGATCGTACCTCTCTCTCTCAGACATCAGATCGTACCTCTCTCTCTCTCAGACATCAGATCGTACCTCTCTCTCTCTCAGACATCAGATCGTACCTCTCTCTCAGACATCAGATCGTATCTCTCTCTCAGTCATCAGATCGTACCTCTCTCTCTCAGACATCAGATCGTACCTCTCTCTCTCTCAGACATCAGATCGTACCTCTATCTCTCTCAGACATCAGATCGTACCTCTCTCTCAGACATCAGATCGTATCTCTCTCTCAGTCATCAGATCGTACCTCTCTCTCTCTCAGACATCAGAATCGTACCTCTCTCTCTCAGACATCAGATCGTACCTCTCTCTCTTCAGACATCAGATCGTACCTCTCTCTCTCAGACATCAGATCGTATCTCTCTCTCAGACATCAGATCGTACCTCTCTCTCTCAGACATCAGATCGTACCTCTCTCTCAGACATCAGATCGTATCTCTCTCTCAGACATCAGATCGTACCTCTCTCTCAGTCATCAGATCGTATCTCTCTCTCTCTCAGACATCAGATCGTACCTCTCTCTCAGACATCAGATCGTACCTCTCTCTCAGACATCAGATCGTACCTCTCTCTCTCAGACATCAGATCGTATCTCTCTCTCAGACATCAGATCGTATCTCTCTCTCAGACATCAGATCGTATCTCTCTCTCTCAGACATCAGATCGTATCTCTCTCTCAGACATCAGATCGTATCTCTCTCTCAGACATCAGATCGTACCTCTCTCTCTCTCAGACATCAGATCGTACCTCTCTCTCTCTCAGACATCAGATCGTACCTCTCTCTCAGACATCAGATCGTACCTCTCTCTCAGACATCAGATCGTACCTCTCTCTCTCAGACATCAGATCGTACCTCTCTCTCTCTCAGACATCAGATCGTACCTCTCTCTCTCTCAGACATCAGATCGTACCTCTCTCTCAGACATCAGATCGTATCTCTCTCTCAGACATCAGATCGTATCTCTCTCTCTCTCAGACATCAGATCGTATCTCTCTCTCTCAGACATCAGATCGTACCTCTCTCTCTCAGACATCAGATCGTATCTCTCTCTCTCTCAGACATCAGATTGTATCTCTCTCTCTCTCAGACATCAGATCGTACCTCTCTCTCTCAGACATCAGATCGTACCTCTCTCTCTCAGACATCAGATCGTATCTCTCTCTCAGACATCAGATCGTACCTCTCTCTCAGTCATCAGATCGTATCTCTCTCTCTCAGACATCAGATCGTATCTCTCTCTCTCAGACATCAGATCGTATCTCTCTCTCAGACATCAGATCGTATCTCTCTCTCAGTCATCAGATCGTACCTCTCTCTCTCTCAGACATCAGATCGTACCTCTCTCTCTCAGACATCAGATCGTACCTCTCTCTCTCTCAGACATCAGATCGTACCTCTCTCTCTCTCAGACATCAGATCGTACCTCTCTCTCAGACATCAGATCGTATCTCTCTCTCAGACATCAGATCGTATCTCTCTCTCTCTCAGACATCAGATCGTATCTCTCTCTCTCAGACATCAGATCGTATCTCTCTCTCTCTCAGACATCAGATCGTACCTCTCTCTCTCAGACATCAGATCGTATCTCTCTCTCTCAGACATCAGATCGTATCTCTCTCTCTCTCAGACATCAGATCGTATCTCTCTCTCTCTCAGACATCAGATTGTACCTCTCTCTCTCAGACATCAGATCGTATCTCTCTCTCAGACATCAGATCGTACCTCTCTCTCAGACATCAGATCGTACCTCTCTCTCTCAGACATCAGATCGTATCTCTCTCTCAGTCATCAGATCGTATCTCTCTCTCTCTCAGACATCAGATCGTATCTCTCTCAGACATCAGATCGTACCTCTCTCTCAGTCATCAGATCGTACCTCTCTCTCAGACATCAGATCGTATCTCTCTCTCTCTCAGACATCAGATCGTATCTCTCTCTCTCTCAGACATCAGATCGTATCTCTCTCTCTCAGACATCAGATCGTATCTCTCTCTCAGACATCAGATCGTACCTCTCTCTCAGTCATCAGATCGTACCTCTCTCTTCAGACATCAGATCGTATCTCTCTCTCAGACATCAGATCGTATCTCTCTCTCTCAGACATCAGATCGTATCTCTCTCTCAGACATCAGATCGTATCTCTCTCTCTCAGTCATCAGATCGTACCTCTCTCTCAGACATCAGATCGTATCTCTCTCTCTCTCAGACATCAGATCGTATCTCTCTCTCTCAGACATCAGAGTATCTCTCTCAGACATCAGATCGTACCTCTCTCAGTCATCAGATCGTACCTCTCTCTCAGACATCAGATCGTATCTCTCTCTCAGACATCAGATCGTATCTCTCTCTCTCAGACATCAGATCGTATCTCTCTCTCAGACATCAGATCGTATCTCTCTCTCAGACATCAGATCGTATCTCTCTCTCACATCAGATCGTACTCTCTCTCTCTCAGTCATCAGATCGTACCTCTCTCTCTCAGACATCAGATCGTACCCTCTCTCTCTCAGACATCAGATCGTACCTCTCTCTCTCTCAGACATCAGATCGTACCTCTCTCTCAGACATCAGATCGTATCTCTCTCTCAGTCATCAGATCGTACCTCTCTCTCTCTCAGACATCAGATCGTACCTCTCTCTCTCTCAGACATCAGATCGTACCTCTCTCTCTCAGACATCAGATCGTACCTCTCTCTCTCTCAGACATCAGATCGTACCTCTCTCTCAGACATCAGATCGTATCTCTCTCTCAGTCATCAGATCGTAACTCTCTCTCTCTCAGTCATCAGATCGTACCTCTCTCTCTCTCAGACATCATATCGTACCTCTCTCTCTCAGACATCAGATCGTACCTCTCTCTCTCTCAGACATCAGATCGTATCTCTCTCTCTCAGACATCAGATCGTATCTCTCTCTCAGACATCAGATCGTATCTCTCTCTCAGACATCAGATCGTATCTCTCTCTCAGTCATCAGATCGTACCTCTCTCTCTCTCAGACATCAGATCGTACCTCTCTCTCTCAGACATCAGATCGTACCTCTCTCTCTCTCAGACATCAGATCGTACCTCTCTCTCTCTCAGACATCAGATCGTACCTCTCTCTCAGACATCAGATCGTATCTCTCTCTCAGTCATCAGATCGTACCTCTCTCTCTCTCAGACATCAGATCGTACCTCTCTCTCTCAGACATCAGATCGTACCTCTCTCTCTCTCAGACATCAGATCGTACCTCTCTCTCTCTCAGACATCAGATCGTACCTCTCTCTCAGACATCAGATCGTACTCTCTCTCTCAGTACATCAGAATCGTAACTCTCTCTCTCTCAGTCATCAGATCGTACCTCTCTCTCTCTCAGACATCATATCGTACCTCTCTCTCTCAGACATCAGATCGTACCTCTCTCTCTCTCAGACATCAGATCGTATCTCTCTCTCTCTCAGACATCAGATCCGTATCCTCTCTCTCTCAGACATCAGATCGTATCTCTCTCTCAGACATCAGATCGTATCTCTCTCTCTCAGACATCAGATCGTATCTATCTCTTCTCAGACATCAGATCGTATCTCCTCTCTCTCAGACATCAGATCGCTATCCTCTCTCTCAGACATCAGATCGTATCTCTCTCTCTCTCAGACATCAGATCGTACCTCTCTCTCTCAGACATCAGATCGTATCTCTCTCTCAGACATCAGATCGTATCTCTCTCTCAGACATCAGATCGTATCTCCTCTCTCAGACATCAGATCTGTATCTCTCTCTCTCAGACATCAGATCGTATCTCTCTCTCTCAGTACATCAGACGTACTCTCTCTCTCTCAGACATCAGATCGTACCTCTCTCTCTCAGACATCAGATAGTACTCTCTCTCTCTCAGATCATCAGATCGTACCTCTCTCTCTCTCAGACATCAGATCGTACCTCTCTCTCTCAGACATCAGATCGTACCTCTCTCTCTCTCAGACATCAGATCGTACCTCTCTCTCTCAGACATCAGATCGTATCCTCTCTCTCTCTCCTCAGTCATTCAGATCGTACCTCTCTCTCTCTCAGACATCAGATCGTACTCTCTCTCTCTCAGACATCAGATCGTACCTCTCTCCTCTCAGACATCAGATCGTATCTCTCTCTCTCTCAGACATCAGATCGTTACTCTCTCTCTCAGACATCAGATCGGATCTCTCTCTCAGACATCAGATCGTACCTCTCTCTCTCAGTTCATCAGATCGTACCTCTCTCTCTCTCAGACATCAGATCGTACTCTCTCTCTCTCAGACATCAGATCGTACCTCTCTCTCTCAGACATCAGATCGTATCTCTCTCTCAGACATCAGATCGTATCTCTCTCTCTCTCAGACATCAGATCGTATCTCTCTCTCAGACATCAGATCGTATCTCTCTCTCAGACATCAGATCGTATCTCTCTCTCTCAGACATCAGATCGTAATCTCTCTCTCTCTCAGACATCAGATCGTATCTCTCTCTCAGACATCAGATCGTATCTCTCTCTCTCAGACATCAGATCGTATCTCTCTCTCAGACATCAGATCGTATCTCTCTCTCAGACATCAGATCGTATCTCTCTCTCTCTCTCAGACATCAGATCGTATCTCTCTCTCTCAGACATCAGATCGTATCTCTCTCTCAGATATCAGATCGTATCTCTCTCTCTCTGACATCAGATCGTATCTCTCTCTCAGACATCAGATCGTATCTCTCTCTCAGACATCAGATCGTATCTCTCTCTCAGACATCA